>VDFB02051415.1:0-13076 GCA_007258455.2 Sequoia sempervirens
AAACACACATGCAAAGAGGAGAAAAAGGATTAAGGATTAGAGTATAGGGTTTTGCTTCCAGGTTAAACCCTGATTTGGTAATCAAACCCTAGATAATGAAATGAAATAGAAAGAGAATGATGAATAAACAACATGCAATGTCACAAACTCACCAAACCCTGGATGTAGAAATTTGAAGATATGGAATAAAGTGCTCCAATTGATGACTTGATAATGCTTAGAGTGCTTGAATTCTTGATAATTGCTTAAATAATGAATTAGCATGCTTGAAGATGAAATTATTTTGATTTTTGTGCCCAATGCGACTAAGTCTCCCTAGGTGGCGACTTGGTCCCACTAGGGAAATTTTACTGGGTGTTAGGGATTGAAGTGTATTTAATAAGGTTTAATGAGAATATTCTCAAAATACACTTAAGTATGGTCAGAAAGTACATTAAGGGATCATTTAAACATAAGAAAGGGTCAATTTTGTGATAACAAGTCTAGAAAAGCATGAGAGTTTGTTACAACTCTTTACAACACTTTTAAATAAGACTTGGTAAGTGATAAAAAGGAGGCATTTAAGTGAATTATAGTGAAAGGGTCCTAGAAAAGTGTGAAAGTGGGTTACAACACTTCACAACACTTTTACAAGACATCCTAGAATTATTAATGATTATCAAGGGTCCAAGACCTAATGTGAACATGTTGACCACATTAGAACATTAAATCTAGGAAAAATCAAGCCAAAGTCCACTAGGAGGGCTTGAACATGAGAAAAAGTAGAAGGGTTACTTTTTCTGTGTTCATAGTTAGCCCCCACTTTAGTGAGAAAATAAACCTGCTTCAAACTCACACTAAAGTAGTTGATCATGCAATCAAGAGGGGTTTCAATGAACTAATGCTTAGCAAAAATGAGATAACAACAATCAAGAGGGATGATCAAGCCCCCGGGATCAAGATCCCATGGAAAAATAAACATAAGCACAAAGGAACACACATGAAAATGATGAATAAGAATGAAAGAAGGAAGTTGAAAGGAAGAAAGTTGGATCAAGCTTCGATCATTTTTCCATCCCATTGTGGATTATATCTATGTTGTTTGTCCAAAAATTAAATGCATACTCACTCTAGGGCGACAGAACTCATGGTTTTCCGCTGGGTGAGAAGGCCCAAAAGGTGAGAAACATACATTCATGACTGGTATGCACTCACACACATGTAGGTGGTTATGGGAAAAATTCATGCCTCAGAATGGGCTTCCTACTCAACCATACCAAAGTTATACCTCCTGATAACTTTAATAAGGCACCACAAAGGAAAATTTTGTTTCATGCTTCATGAGACAAGCAAAGCCTTGTATGCTTAGAACTCATGAACAAATGCGATGGCACTACATGAATGCAAGTTGTGTTATGCAAGGTAGTCATATAAAAAATTCAAAATGCAACATGCAAAATATTTTCAAAGGAGTCTTGCTTGGTTCATGTGAGTTCTTTAACTTAGGGAACATTGTGTCTAATTTCTCCAAGAGAGGACCAATCAAATAATAAAAGATTTGCAACTTAGGGGATGTAGTGTGCCACATCAAGCCATTAAGAGGAATGTAATAAGCTAAGATAGATCATTCTCATGAAGGACACTATACCCGATGTCATCCATAAAAGTGACAAAATGCATCATATGAAGTAAAGCTGTTGTACCAAATTTGCACCCTACTGAGATTTTCAAGCTCAGCAATCTGGCATAACATGGGACTCAAATTCTACATGTGGGATATGCAATACTGAAAATGAGACCTCCGGATTCTAGGCCGGTTCCTGTTGAATAAATATCTATTTTTGCTCTTCAAACCTAAAGACTTTAGAGGAAAAGGGGGAGAAAAGAGATAAAAGGAACTTGAAGACTGAAACTAATTAATGGGTGATACACCAAAATCACTTTCCTTAGCATAGAATGAACCCACAGCCATTTATAAGATGATACAATAACTGGTAAAACCCTCAACACATAAATATTTCAAAGGAAGATCTGAAATCAGAATGATATTTAAAGGATGTTAATCACAGTAAATATATCTAAAAATTGATACAACCCTTAACCTGTGAAGAGAATTCCTAGTCACAAAGATGCAAAAATGAGACAAACTTAAAAGGTTTCAGATAAGGAACACAAAAAAGAAAGATCAATCACCAATCTGCATACAAACATGACACCAGAAATAGATCCAAAATGTTGTTTAAAGGCCCTCAAAGGCTCTGAAAATACATACTCCAAAGTTTGATACAATACTTGGAACAAAATAGCACTATGTCCTCCAGAAAGTACAAAGCCTCTTCCACTCCAGAATTTTTGCATCCTTAAAAAAGAAATGAGGAAGAGAATAAATAAGCTCAAACTCTTCACCCTAACCCTAGAAAAAGGGCCCCACCTTGGATAAGGGGTCGGATTTGGTAAAAATTCCCTAAAAGAAGGCTCTCAAACATATCAATAACTTACCCAAAATAGGAAAAAGTCTCCCAGACCCGGATAGGAACAAAAATCCTCATAAAGAGGACTCAAGAGACTCCAAAAAAGGTGTCACATCAGTCAAAAACTCCTCCCCTGAATCCAGCAACCCAAAACCTCCACTTGACATAAACAGATTGTCATATCTCCAAGATTTAATGCTCCACTTAAAGGCTCCTCTTGTCATATTTCAAATATCTTCAACTTGCATTAATAACATTTATTTTTCAAAAGTGATTTATAATTTATCACTTTTAAAAATAAAGTTTTACAATTTTTTAAAGTGCAAGCTGGAATACCACCTAACAAGGTCAATTTTAATTTTGCATTTAAATATCTTTTATTAAAAATGATTAATAAATCATTTTAATAAAGATTTACATTTGATTTAAAATGCAAAAATTAAAATAAGATTTGAGCACTAACTTTGTATTTTAATAAAATCATTTATTAAAATGATTTGTCAATCAATTTTAATAAAGATTACATTTGATTTTAAAATGCAAAATTAAATAAAATCTAAGCTTTTTAGATTTTAATGGCTTACATGATTTCCCTAAGCATATATTTTAATGAAAGCCAATGCTTTGAAAAAGATGAATAAAGCTTTTGTAAAAGGCAAAATGGTCGAACTTACTTAGGGTTCGAACCCTAAAATAAGACAAAGACATCATTTTGCATTTTCGTTTTAACTTGAAAGCTCCATTTTGGGCGCCGCCATGCTTCTCAAACCCTAGCCGTGACTTGTTGTTTTCTAGTATTTTCTGCCATTGCTAAACTCGAATCTGGTGTCTTTGGTTGAAATAAGAGCAAATGACATTTTTTCAAAAACGTAGAGGCACTTTGGCTTCGATTTTTTCTGTTTGAAATGACATTTTTTGACTTCTCTATGATTTTTGTGCAAACTTTGGGCATGAATCAGCATTTTTTTGGCCGCCATGAGCATTCTAATCCACGAACTTGCTGGAAAGCTCTTTCAAATTCGAAAATAATGAAGATTTTAATAGGTATTTGAAGATAAAGTTCATATTTTCTTCTTCTCATGTGAATTTTTGAAAGTTTTTCTGCTTTTCTTGAAGCTGCCATGAAAGTTCTTTCAAGTATTTTTCGGAAATAAAGAACAAACTTGCTTTTAAAAAATGAATCTGGTCTTTCTTTCTTTGAATTTGCAAAAACTTATTTTCAAGCCACGCCATGATTTCTTTGAAGCATTTTTTCCAGAAATAAAGAAATAAACTTGATATAAATTCAAATCTGGTCTTTTTCTTCTTTGTACAGGCTATGAACTTAGGTTTTCTAGTGCGATTTTCCCTGAAAAAACATAGCATTTGAAGCCATAGCAGGATGGGGAGTGCACGGTTTACTACGTATTCTAATAATACGTTTTTTTTCAAAATCGGGCGTGTTTACGTTTGAATCACGCAAGGCTTCACTTTCAAAGGCGCCATGATTGAGTTACGGATCGATAAAAAATGTTTAATTTAAAACACACAGGAGATGAAATACTCTGATTTTTTGTTTGCTACAGCCACTTTTTACTTTAAATCTGAAGCTGGGCATTTTTAATCTCATAAATTGAGATTTATGTTCGATCTCTAGCATGAATTTTCACTTTCAAGCTGCGCCATGAGCATGAAATTCTGATTTCTGCAAAAACATTCCATTTGAGCTCATAATAGATAAAATACTTTGATTTTCTGAAAATAAAGCCACGTTATGATGTTCTTTTCTTTTGATTTTCTGCAAAAAACGTTTCACTTGTGAACTCATAACAGATAAATACTTCATTTTCCTGTGTATTACAGCCACATTTTTCCTTTTTTATGGGCATTAGAATTCTATTCTTTGCAAAAACATAGCATCTTGAAGCTACAACAAATAAAATACTTCATTTTTTGTAGACATACAGCCATGTTTTTGCTAAATCTGGGCATTTTGTAACTCATAGAAATCTGATTTATGTTTTTAAAAAAATAAGCTTTTCTTAGATTTTTGAAAAACCCTTCAGTTTGTTGTTAATCTTTTCACTATATAACTCTACGGGCTGCATTTTCTGTTTTAAATGGCTTAGAAATCTGAAGCTTCAATGTATTCTTTGGAGAAGATGAAAACTTTGAATTTGATGAAAATATAAAATAGAAGTATATTTTCCTTTTCCTGCAAAGAAGTGAAAATTCGTTATCTTGCCTTCTGTACTAAATGTCCTTCATGTTCTCTTTAATTCTCACTGTTGTAGCTCTTTTTGTTTGATTTCCTGTGCTGATGGATTTAAAATTGAATCATTTAGCAATGAAAACATAAATATGTTCTGTGCACTTGGTCACTTTCATGAATATGCATACATTCGGAACCTGAGATCAATGTCATGCTATCACTCTGTCTTTGACAAAAGAAACTTGTAACATTGTATGCCTAATTGATGAAAGATAACCCATATCTATATCTCCCATGACTCTTAAATGCTGATTTAAAACAGATTTGCTGCTTACTGTTGAAGAATTCGTAGAAAAATGAATTGTTGCAAAATCTGTCCTGTGCTTGAATACTCAGTCAATGTGATTTTTATCTGATGGGGCAGTGTCATTGTTATGAAATTGTTCAAAACTTGGCTTAAACATATGAATTGAACATTGCTGCTATGAGTTGCTTTTATGACAGCTTCTTATTTAAGACTCTAGTTGATATCAATGACTGTCATGTATGATGTGAATGAGAGGTATTTACCTGATATGTCGAGCTCTACCCTTGTGGGAGCCCGTTTTACTCCACATATCTGATAAATGATCATGATGAACCTGTTCCTGCACACTGAAACAAACATGTCAGCAAAATAAAAGAAGTTGAAAGCTTCCATTGAATTACATTCTTTCTTTTTCTGATTTTTTGCAGTTATCTGATGGATGCTTGATCGACTGCATGTTATATTTCTGTTGGTAGCGTAGATGTATGATAGGATTGATCCGTTATTGCTTAGAGATTAACTCTAACGTCCTCTTTCATATTCCTTGCAGACGCTTTTGGAGCTGGAACGGAAGCTACAACTGAAATTGGAGCTAGAGCTGATGTCTTCAACTGTCAACGATTCGTCATTCCAGGCAATGACGAATCACCTCCTACCCTATGTTTCCGTTATTTTCAGTTGTATAGCATACAGTTTATTTATGCATTCTTCCTTTGATCGTAAGAATCAGAAAAGTTACTTCCACGGCTTGTGTGGAATTCAACATTTTTACAAAATGAATAAAAGCATTATTATGCAAATCTTTTCAATTTTCTATTTCAGACGTTTGCACAATAAACTATGATTCACATGCAAAATGGTCTCAATGATGATTACTGAACATTCAATCAGCAAAACATGAAAATTTTTGTACCTTAAAATGATGAACTTCATCCAGTTTTACTTGTTTTTTCAGTTTCCATAACAATGTTGAAACTAAACTAATAAACATGCATTGACCTGAGTTGTAAGTAAAAAGTGGGTAACAAGTATCAGTTGCAATCTAAGAGCCAAGAAAAAGGAAAAATACAAAAGAATAATACCAATGTATGCCCCCAATTTAAAGGAATTGCTACACAACATTCTATGAGAAATTACTTTAAAGTAGCAAAATGAACAATCCAAAAAAAAGATGAAAGAAGAAATGAGAGCCAACTTGGAAACCTTCCTATGCCAAGTCACATGTTTCTAAGTAAGGATATGTCATGTGAAGAAAAGAAAGAGAAAAGGAAGGAGTTTCCCCAAAATAAAAAACACCAAACACATAAGGGATCTATGATTTGGGGTCAAGATGTTCTATGTTGTAATGTTTCTAAAGAGTCAAAGACCATCCCAAATACATAGAACTGAAAATGACACAAAAGAGAGGAAATAAAGGAAACAGAAGACGTTTGGGTCAACATGGAAGAGACATAGGTGCCTTGACACTTCAGATCGCCCCCAAAAGGAAACACAAGAGCCAAAGTCGAAAAGAAAAGGGAAAGCTTTTGGGTCAACATGAAGGATACATTTTAGTCTCACGCCTTATGTCATCCCCAAAAGGAAAACACAAAAAGGAAAAGGAAAAGAAAAGGGGGCTTTTAACATGAAGGAGACATTATGGTCTCAATGCCTTGCGTCATCCCCAAAAGGAAAAACACAAAAAAAAAAAAAAAAATACAAGCACCTTTTGGGTCAACATGGAATAGACATAGGGTGTCTCTACACTTTGCATCATCCCCAAAAGAAAAAAGGAAAACAAAAGGAAATAAAAATCAATGTATGACATATAGAAGAATGAAGGTACAAATAGAAGAATGTCACAAAGAGAGAGAGAGAACATCAAATGACACATCACGAGGGAACATGATACACACATGCAAAAGGAAAAATAAAAAATACTAATAAGGAAAACGCAAGTCAACCATCGAGAAAGTCATCCACCTCCCAATCATGTTTAGGATATGTTGAGGGTGGATGACTAGCCAAAGGGGAAAGTGCAAGTTTCAAACTAGGGGAAGTACCAGGTTCTACACTTGGTGTAGTATATTTTTTGGTTAAGCTCATGGAAGAGGAAAATAATGTATTTAGATCATTATGGACCTCTTCATCAATTTTAATAATCTCATCATCGTCATCCAAGTTAATCACGACAGGAGGATGGATGACAATGTCCAATGAAGGGTGTATCATGAGTTTGGGTTGGTATATGGGATCATTTTGTTGTGATTGGGAGGAGGCTCATCATGCATTACTTCTTTCAAGTGCGTATTTTTACTTTGTTTTCTTCATCTTGTGACTTGTGAGCAAGGGCACAACGTCTACGCCTACTCTCCCTTGCTCCTCTATTTATTTTGGTTTTATTGTCAAGTTGTGCTTGTGAAGGAGTGGGTGGATCAACCATTGGTTGATTTTATTCCCTAAAGGGAGGAACAGAAGAAACCATGGAAGGTTTTTCAACCACTTTAACCTTTTCCCTATAAACTTGCTTTATACGAGGAGGTAAGACAAGGTTGTTATCATTATCTCACATTCATTTGGATGATGTGGGGGAGGTTTTAGGTGTTGGTTGAGTGTGATGGGTTGGTTCTTGTGCAGGTTGAATCATTGTTTCATCTAGGATAGGAGTGTTGGAAGTGGATGGGGACATGTTGTGGAGAGATAATTCAGCAATTTTCTTTGCTTTAAACTTTTGGTAAGAAATGAAAAATAATTCTTTGTGAGGCGTTATAGGTTCCATGGGCTCGGGCCAAAAGGATTATAAGGAGAAGTTTCCTTTAGAAGACAAAGGGTTAAAGCCACTATGGTGAACAATGAATATGTCATTGTCAAGCGGAAACTTTAAATATTTGTGTATGACAGAAGGGACAACTTTCATTGAGTGAAGCCATGGATGGCCTACCCTCAAATGAAACTGATCCGACTACAGGATGATGGAGAATGTAACATCCACTATTTTAGGTCCTATATGTAATGGAAGGATGATCAATCCTATCATAGGGAAAGAAAAACCATTGTGTGTTTTGATCCACACTCTTGGTTTATCATAATCATCTTGAGAAGGATCATGCAATACAAAAAATTCCTCAGTGATCACATTCTCTCCACAGGTGAGATGTATGAGTATCCCATTAGTGGGCTTATCGTAAATACATCTAGCTATGTAAAGAGGACCATTAGGAAGATTTGGGAGTATCTCTTTAGAATAAAAAGTAATATCAAGAGATTTCTTAGGTTGGCCCCTTATGAGGGATAACATTTATCGCACCTACCATTTCATTCATAGGATTAATAGTAGTGTTATGTAGAATAGGATAAGGATGTTCAATAACTGTATCAATATTCATCACATCATTGTTTTGAGTTTCACTGGCTTTGACAAATGACACATTGTGTTTGGGCATGGGATTAGTAAAAATTTGCAAATTTTCATTGGGTGGAGCAACAGACACATTTCCTTTAACATTAACATTTGAAATGGATAGACGGCCAAAATCAATGAGGTATTGCACAAGGTGTTTAAGATGATTACAATTTTTCATGTCATGTCCATTTTGTATATGGTAATGGCAATAGGTGTTGGGTTGAAAGGTTGCTGGTAAAGGTTTAGTGGGATCGAGTGGTTTAACAGCAAGTAAAGAGATCATTTGTTCTTGTATAAGTTGGAACATTGTGTTATGAAGAGTGTCTGGTAAAGGTGTAAACTATCATTTTGGATCTCCATAACTATAGGGAATCACGGCTTTAACAATCTCTACTCAGTTGTTGATGGGTTGAATTGGTTGTTGAGGGGGATGGAACTATAAGAAACCTTCTTTTTTTCTAAATGGTTTTGAATTGTTTGGGTTGACATGTTAAAATTTCTCAACTTAGCTAGAAGTGCACTTTACATCACAACTTCTAACCGAATTGTGATAGTCACAAAGGGTTGTACATAGATGCATGAAAGAGGGAAATTTCATCCTTTTGAGTTTATCCTAGAGCTTGGTTTGAAAATTTTCAATAAACATCTTCTAAAGATGTGGATCAGGAATCTTGACATCGATTTGAGAGTAAAGAGATTGGTATCATGAGATAAAATCAGTTACTTTTTCTTCTTCATTTTGTTTGCATCTTATTAAATTAGCCAAGGTCTTCTTTAGATTCATATTCACTTGAAAATGATTTATAAAGGCATCAACTAGTTCATTGAATGAATGAATTGAATTGTTTGGTAAAGATGAAAACCACTCTAAGGTAGTGTCTTTTAGAGTCTTAGGAAACAGTTTGGCCAAAAAATTATCATCAAGGACAAAGTCACTACATAAGGTTGTGTAAGCATTAACATGGTTAGAAGGATCGCCTATTCATCCATACTTCTCAAATCTAGGCAGCTCTATTCCTTGTGGGATTGGTGTTCTTAATATGTCTAGAGATAATGGGCTGCTATGAACATAATAGGTGGGTGGTCCATTCTAGTTTTGGTTGATGGTGGATATTTTCTTTTGCATGGAGAAGATGGTTTGGAAAAGTTGTGTTATGAGAGGGTCAGTGTAAGTGGTATGAGGTGAAAGGGAAAGTGGTAATGGAGTGTATGTAGTGGTGGGGAAAGTGAATGGAATGTTAATAGATGGTATGGTGGAAGAGGAGATAACATTCGATGCCACATAAGAATTAAGAATGCTAGCAAGAATAGAAGAGGACGGTATCACATTACTAACAGATTGCATGATTGTTGCAACTTGGGGAGTGGTGTAGGTAGATATGGATGGCACGGTGGAGGGAGGAGGAGTGTTAGGTCCTCCTTGAAAAATCACAGTGTTTGTTGGTTGAGATGTACTAGAAGTGGAAGGAGCATGTTTGTGGTATATCTCAGCAATTTGTTTCATAATGTTTAGGCCTTCGTCGCTTTCAATCAAGCGATGGATGTTTTCTATAGCAGGGGTCGCAGTGGTTGAAATTTTTTTAAGACACAAGTTATGTTGAAGATGTGTTAAGTCCTCATGAATGTTAATGACTTTGTCTTGTTGAATTTGATCATTTTCTATGTCAACTTGCATGTTATTGAAAGGAAAAGCATTGCTAAAGGTAGGTTCCATGCATAGTGTACTAGTTATAATACTAGGATTGGAAGTGTTAGATAATCCAAGATCCACAACGAGTGTATTATCATGGGATAACATGACTATTGAGCTTTGTCTCAGTAGGGAATTAGCAATAGGACACCAAAAACTCATGCAAAGGTCTCTAAATGAAGGTGGATTGAAATGCAAAGAAAACTAAGAGGAATAAAAAGCTAATAACTACAATTCTAGAAATTGTAATAGTCATGCAATAACAGAAAATAGAAATGTAGAAAATGTGCAGAAAATGCTAGAAATTACAGTGCAAAATGTACATAAGGACTAAGTCACCCAGTGTGGCGAATTAGTCCCAATGATGATTTTTTTTGTTTTTTCAAAAAAATTAAATACAATTTGATGTTTTTCAAATGCACAGATGCAGCTATAGTGTGAAAATGTAGAATTTTAGTGTTTTTCAATGAAGTATGATGCAAAAATGCATGCTATTTGAGCTTTTCACTAATGAAAATTTTAAAATCCTAGCTAGGATGCAAATTAAACAATGAAACACTTAATGCAATGTTGATGCAAGTGAAACCTATGATGTAAATGAAATCAAAAAGAAAATGTTCAAAATTTGGGCTCACTAAAATGTGAACAAAATATTTTGGCTTCCAAATGGCTTTCTTGCACTTCTAGGGTTTTTCACTTAAAAAGAGAAAGATGGGACAAAATGCAATGTACACATTCAAATTTAATGCAAGGATGAATGTAATACACCTAGATACATTGTTTAAATGTATTAAACTAATAAAGGAAATGAGTTATTAATGCAAAACTTAAGAAATACAACTTGTTTGAAAACATAGTGATGTATGCAAAAACACCTAAGAATGCAAGTAAATAATGATAAAATTAAACAAGATTGGAGAGGTGCATCTGCAATCTAAATTCTGATTTAGAGAGGCTCTAGAATCTTGTAGATTTGACTAGAAATGTTGAATGGAAGACTTACGCCAAGTTGGGTGACTTAGTCCAGTTTTGGGTAAAATCTATTAGAACAGGAATCTACCAAATGGGTATCCAAAAATGCAAAAACCACTTTTCAAGCCTGGAAGTGGGACTAATTTTCCATAGATGGTGATTTAGTCCACCTAGGAATCTCAAGAAATTTGGAATAAGATTTTGTAGCTTTCGGTCTGCACTTCCTTTCCTAACAGGTGTCCAGTCTAGATCCTGCAAAAAATGGGCTAAAAGAGGTCTCCAAGCTTCAATTAGGGATTTGTTGACTTTGATGGATTGAAAACACCTTTTTGACACCTTACCCTTTGATAAATCTGCATACAAGACCTTCAAACACACATGCAAAGAGGAGAAAAAGGATTAAGGGTTAGAGTATAAGGGTTTGCCTTGGTCAAACCCTGATTTGGTAATCAAACCCTTGTTAATGAAATGAAATAGAAAGAGAATGATGAATAAACAACATGCAATGTCACAAACTCACCAAACCCTTGATGTAGAAATTTGAAGATATGCAATAAAGTACTCCAATGGATGACTTGATAATGCTTAGAGTGCTTGAATGCTTGATAATTGCTTGAATAATGAATTAGGATGCTTGAAGATGAATTAGGTGAATGGGGGTTAAAATAAGAGGAAAAACCTTTTATTTATACTTGATTTTCTAATATTTCTTAAAAATAACACATCACAGGCTTACCTCAAGGGTAAGAGGATAAAATCTCGCCAAAAAATTGAAATTATTTTGATTTTTATGCCCAGTGGAACTAAGTCGTCCTAGGTGGTGACTTGGTCCCACTAGGGAAATTTTACTGGGTGTTTGGGGATTGAAGTTTATTTAATAAGGTTTAACAGGAATATTCTAAAAAATACACTTAAGTATGGCCATAAAGTACATTAAGGGGTCATTTAAACATAAGAAAGGGTCAATTTAGTGATGACAAGTCCAGAAAAGCATTAGAGTTTGTTACAACTCTTTACAACACTTTGAAATAAGACTTGGTAAGTGATAAAAATGAGTTATTTAAGTGAATTATAGTGAAAGGATCCTAGAATAGTGTGAAAGTGGGTTACAACACTTCACAAAACTTTTACAAGACATCCTAGAATTCTTAATGATTCTCAAGGGTCCAAGACCTAATGTGAATGTGTTGACCACATTACAACATTAAATGTAGGAAAAATCAAGCCAAAGTCCACTAGGAGGGCCTAAAAATGAGAAAAAGTAGGGTTACTTTTTCCATGTCCACAAGACCAACAATCCTTCTTTAAATGACCTAGCTTACCACAGTACCAACAATCCCTCTTGTCTCTAGATTGGGACCTCTTGTCCTTTGATTTTCCTCATGACTTACCATAACCTCCAAAATTATTTCCTCTCTCCTCTGTCCTGCCCCTACTTTCTGCATTCAAAACACTTCCTAATGTGGATGTACCACCTGATATTTTCCTACAAATTTCCTCACTCAATCACACCAACAACATCATCAAATTTTAGCATATTTGAACTAGAAACATAATTACTAATAGCCATTACCAAGCTATTCCAACTTTCAGGAAAAGAACACATAATCAAAAGAGCCCTAACTTCTTCATCAAAGTTTACATTTACATAAGTTAATTGACCAGTAACTGTATTGAACTCATTTAAATGATCAGCAACTGACCCACCTTCTACCATTCTCATATTAAATAAACACTTCATAAGAAATACCTTATTCAAAGTTGAAGGCTTTTTATATAACTTTGCTAAGGTTTGTGTCAACTCTTCAATTGTCTTCATTTTTGAAATGCTAAACACCACCAATTGTGCCAGGCATAAACGAATACTGCCAAGTACCTTTCTATCAAGAATATCCCAATCCTTATCAAACATAGTCAAGGGTTTCTTGGCTTTCTCTTCCAATGGCTGCCATAAATCCTTCTAATAGAGATAGTCCTCCATCTGCATCTTCCATAACTGATAGTTCTTCCCATTGAACTTGTCAACCTTCAACTTACCTTCGTCTGCCACAACTCCCACTCAACTATGAGATCTTCTTGCAAAG
>VDFB02051418.1:0-15515 GCA_007258455.2 Sequoia sempervirens
GAGGAGTTGTCCTGCTCCATTTTCCTAGGTGATTACAAGGAGGAGGAGGTGCTCACAACCCTTGGCTGTCCTCTTCTTAGCGCACCTTCCCCTGCGCATGCTCCAGCCCTAGATCGTTTTTCAACAACCTCTGTTCCTGTGTATTCCATCTTTCTTTGAATTAATATTGTATGCCTTCGGGTGCAATTTGAATGCCCCCATTCGAGTCTAGCTGGTTGAAGCTCAATTTGAAAAGGTCCCTGACTATTCCTAAAACACAAGATACATAGGGAGAACAGCTCAGAGATGTCGTTTCTTGCTTGGGGTGAAAAAATGATTAAATCTTCATGAACAATCCAAGTAACAAATGTAGAAATAGTGCTAATGTTACCAAGCAAGAGAAAGAAACACCTTTAAGTTGATAGAGAATGTGAGGACATCGACGGTTCTGGAACTTTGCGTTTAGGATTAAGTAAGTCAACATTGCATGTTCAGATATTTTAATTTTTAGTTATGAAAATCTGCAAATTTTGATTAGCATGTATTCCCTTTGGTATACTAGATTCACAAGGACTAATTAAATCTCCCAACTCTTCAGACACAAGTCTCACTTCAGCAGCAACAATTGCTTTACCATGGGAGAGAAGCTAGAAATACTGAGCGTTTGAGTTCACTTGGAGTTGTAGAAGGGGACTTAATCATGATGACTTCTACAGAGATAAGGTACATACTTTTTCTTTCTAAAATTTCTAGACATCTTTGAGGTTATTTCCTAATAATTTTGTCCTAACAAATTGTGCATGTTTTGAACAATTTCAAAGTTGAGAGTGATGTATATACATTTTAATTTTGGTTGGTTCTTATATTATTAGTTAATGTAGACAGAATGAAATGATTAATACAACCTTTCCACAATCAAACTTAATTATTCAGCAAGTATTCCTAATGATAGGTGGTAGTTGTATAAGTATTCTTTTAATTAATTGAAGTTTATTTTAAAGAATTAAATCATTTTATGAATTGTTGGAGATTCAAAATCAAAGATAAATCACAAAGAGAAATCAAAATCTAAGAAATTTGAGAGAAAAATCAGAATCAAAGAAATTTGATAAAAAATCAGAAAAATCACAAAGAAAAATCAAAATCAAAATCAAAGGGATTTGATTTAAAAATCAAAATGATAAATCACAATATTTTAAAATATTTATCATAGATAAATTAAAAAGTCAAAATGATAAATCATAGTATTTAAAAAAAATTATCATAGATAAATTAAAAATTAAAATAAATAAAAATAAATAAATTGAAAGATCAAATAAATAAATCAAAGAGATATGATGAAAAATCAATAAAATATAAATTACTAAGAATTAAAAATATGTATCATAGATAAACTAAAATATCAAATAAATAATCCAAAGATAAAAATAAATCAAAAAGATCAAATAAAAATGTTTACCATGATAAATTGAATGATCAAAGAAAAAAATCAAAAATCAAATAAATAATTCAAAGATATATCTCTTTACCCTAACCCTAACTATATCTCTAGCATGTATATATATATATATATAATACATAGAGAGATATAGCATCAAACTTAGGGTTAGGGTTAGCATTAGGATTAGGGTTACATTTAGGTTTGTTGTCAAGTTTAGGGTTAATAGACATAGTTAGGGTTGGGGTAATAATTGGGGTTACTAGCATCAAACTTAGGGTTAGGGTTAACATTAGGATTAGGTTTACATTTAGGTTTGTTGTCAAGTTTAAGGTTAATAGATATAGTTAGGGTTGAGGTAATAATTGGGGTTAAGGTTAACAGGATTAGGGTTATAGTTATATTCTCGGTCAAAGTTTAGGATTAGGATTATGGTTAGGTTGGGGTTAAGAGATATAGTTAGGTTTAGGGTTTATGTTAGGATTAGGGCTAGAGATATAGTTAAGCTTATGGTTAGGGTTAAGAGATATAGTTAGGGTTAGAAATATGGTTAACATTAGGATGAGGATTAGGGTTTTCATCAAAATTAGGATTAGGGTTCGCATGAAGAATAGTTTAGGATTAGGGTTAGGTTTAGCGTTAAGGTTAGGGTTACAAAAGGGTTTAGGGTCGCATTTAGGGTTAAGAGATATAGTTAGGGTTAGGGTAATAGTTGGGGTTAAGCTTATCACGGTTAGGGTTAGGGTTAGGGTTAAGAGATATGGTTAGGGTTATAGGTAAGGTTAAGGTTAATGCTAGATATATAGTTACAATTAGGGTTAGGGTTGAGATTTAGTTAAGAGTAGGGTTACTGTTGGCTTTAGGATGAGGCTTAGAGATAGCATCAAAATTAGGGTTAGGGATAGCATCAAGATTTGCTCAAGATTAGGGTTAGAATTAGGTTTAAGGTCAAGGTTAGGTTTACGAATAAGGTGAGGGTTAGGGGTTGCATAATTGTTATGGTCATACTTAGGGTTAGGTTTTGAGTTAGAAATATCATTAGGTTTAGGGGATTAGAAATTTAGTTAAGAATAGGGTTAGGGTTAGGGTTAACATCAAGATCGAGGTTACAGCTAGCATCAAAATTAGGATTAGGGTTAGAATGAAGATTAGCTTAAAATTAGGGTTAGAGTTAGGATCAGGGTTAGAGTTACAATTAGATTTAAGATCAATTTTAGGCTTAGGGTTACGATTTACATCATGGTTATGGTTATGCTTATGGTTAGGAATTGGGATAGAGATATAGTTAGGTTTAATGCCATTATGTGGTTAGGTTTAGGGATAGACAATGACTTAGCATTAAGTGATATGGTTAAATGTTCTCAAAGGTAAAAATATATAGTTAGGTTAAGGGTTTAGGTTAGGATTAGGGATAGAGATATAGTTAAGCTTATGGTTAGGGTTAAGAGATACAGTTAGGGTTGGAAATATGGTTAACATTAGGATGAGGGGTAGGTTTTGCATCAAAATTAGGGTTAGGGTTAGCATTTCTTTTGCTTTCCAGGCCTTGAAGCCAAATGGCATATATCATAGCCCCTCACCATCAAACACCAACAATTGTACTGTATTTTGTTCAAAAAAAAGTTCTAATGCAAAATTGCTCACCAATTTTTTGACTTTTCATACCGCACATTTTGTATATCATGAACTACCAACAAATGTACTTGCTACAGCTGAGCTATAATGTTCCACCACTTCAACCATTTAAGATAATATATTGTGTTGTTCATCCACTTGGCATATTCATCTCTACTTGCATCCCGCCACCCATTCACATTCGCTACGAATAATTACTCTTGCAAAAAACCAGATTGCACTTTCCCCATGCATTCTCCCCCTCCCTGCCCTCCGAATACACTACCATAGTATACCCTCCTATCGGCGTAACCATTGCGCCTTGCTAAGGTGCAAGCGCTAGTTTAATAGCCGATAGGCTATTATAGGTGAGAATTCAACCAGAAAAGTCTCATGTCTGATGCCGGCTAAGACTATTCCGGCTGGATTCTCACCTAAGACATGGCATCCACATTTTTCTCCCTGCGAAGGCATTTTTTCCAGTTAGATTTTCACTTCCTCGACTCCGTACGTTGTCCCTCTGCACCCGGTATGGGCGTCCTGCTAGAAGTATGGGTGAAAAATAAAAGAATCCTTCATATCGAACATTGTACCAGCTACTCCCTACGTACTATATAAATTTTACCTTGACTTTCGGGGTTTTGCATGCGAGTTGAAGTAATGTCTACGTGTATTCCCTATTTGCCTACTTCTATTGCTTTTTCAAGTGGCCGCCTTTAGAATAAAATGGCAATGGTGGTTATGACAGGAGGAGAGCAAGGAAACATCAGAAGGGAGAGGGTAATTTCTATTTTTATGCTTCATGGCCTTTGTTGCTTTTACCTCGACTTTGAGTTGTTGTTTCACTGCCTTGTCTTCATCATCATCGTTAAATGGTTATGCAACATCAGTGTATACTTTGGAGGTAACCCCAGTTGTATTTTCAGGCCCTTCATCCTTAGCAACCACAGTGTCAGCGAAAGCGACGAGTCTTGTAGGGCTTATAGTTTCGAATCCCAGTGAAAGATGAGCAGCAATTCGACAATGGGAGATATGAGCAGGGTGGGGCTCGCGTACGACATCGCCATAGCGGTGGAATTACTAGTTCTACTCTCGACGATGATGTTGGCTTCGTATATGTGTGTACGGGTGCATAGCCAGACTCAACTGGTGGGAGGCGTTGCGCAGAGAGAGGAGGTGCAGAGAGACACAGGGGCGGCCATCACGGCGAGACTCGACCAGGCGACCTTGGACTCGTATCCGCTGGTGACATTTTCTGAGAAGCGGTCATGTGGGGAGGAGTTGTCCTGCTCCATTTTCCTAGGTGATTACAAGGAGGAGGAGGTGCTCACAACCCTTGGCTGACCTCTTCTTAGCGCACCTTCCCCTGCGCATGCTCCAGCCCTAATTCATTTTTCAACAACCTCTGTTCTTGTGTATTCCATCTTTCTTTGAATTAATATTGTATGCCTTCGGGTGCAATTTGAATGCCCCCATTCGAGTCTAGCTGGTTGAAGCTCAATTTGAAAAGGTCCCTGACTATTCCTGAAACACAAGATACATAGGGAGAACAGCTCAGAGACGTCGTTTCTTGCTTGGGGTGAAAAAATGATTAAATCTTCATGAACAGTCCAAGTAACAAATGCAGAAATAGTGCTAATGTTACCAAGCAAGAGAAAGAAACACCTTTAAGTTGATAGAGAATGTGAGGACATAGATGGTTCTGGAACTTTGCGTTTAGGATTAAGTAAGTCAACATTGCATGTTCAGATATTTTAATTTTTAGTTATGAAAATCTGCAAATTTTGATTAGCATCTATTCCCTTTGGTATACTCGATTCACAAGGACTAATTAGATCTTCGAATTCTTCAGACACAAGTCCCACTTCAGCAGCAACAATTGCTTTACCATGGGAGAGAAGCTAGAAATACTGAGCATTTGAGTTCACTTGGAGTTGTAGAAGGGGACTTAATCATGATGACTTCTACAGAGATAAGGTACATACTTTTTCTTTCTAAAATTTCTAGACATCTTTGAGGTTATTTCTATTAATTTTGTCCTAACAAATTGTGCATGTTTTGAACAATTTCAAAGTTGAGAGTGATGTATATACATTTTAATTTTGGTAGGTTCTTATATTATTAGTTAATGTAGACATAATGAAATGATTAATACAACCTTTCTACAATCAAACTTAATTATTGAGCAATTACTCCTAATGATAGGTGGTAGTTGTATAAGTATTCTTTTAATTAATTGAAGTTTATTTTAAAGAATTAAATCATTTTATGAATTGTTGGAGATTCAAAATCAAAGATAAATCACAAAGAGAAATCAAAATCTAAGAAATTTGAGAGAAAAATCAGAATCAAAGAAATTTGATCAAAAATCAGAAAAATCACAAAGAAAAATCAAAATCAAAATCAAAGGGATTTGATTTAAAAATCAAAATGATAAATCACAATATTTTAAAATATTTATCATAGATAAATTAAAAAATCAAAATGATAAATCTATTTTAAAATATTTATCATAGATAAAATAAAAAATAAAATAAATAATAAATAAATAACTTGAAAGATCAAATAAATAAATCAAAGAGATATGATCAAAAAACAATAAAATATAAATTACTAAGAATTAAAAAATTGTATCATAGATAAACTAAAAGATCAAATAAATAATCCAAAGATAAAACTAAATCAAAAAGATAAAATAAAAATGTTTACCATGATAAATTGAATGATCAAAGAAAAAAATCAAAAATCAAATCAATAATTCAAAGATATATCTCTTTACCCTAACCCTAGCTATATCTCTAGCATGGATATATATATATATATATATATATATATATATATAGAGAGAGAGAGAGAGAGAGAGAGCATCAAACTTAGGGTTAGGGTTAGCATTAGGATTAGGGTTACATTTAGGTTTGCTGTCAAGTTTAGGGTTAATAGATATAGTTAGGGTTGGGGTAATAATTGGGGTTACTAGCATCAAACTTAGGGTTAGGGTTAACATTAGGATTAGGTTTACATTTAGGTTTGTTGTCAAGTTTAGGGTTAATAGATATAGTTGGGGTTGAGGTAATAATTGGGCTTAAGGTTAACAGGATTAGGGTTATAGTTATATTCTCGGTCAAGTTTAGAATTATGATTATGGTTAGGATGGGGTTAAGAGATATAGTTAGGATTAGGGTTTAGGTTAGGGTTAGGGCTAGAGATATAGCTAAGCTTATTGTTAGGGTTAAGAGATAGAGTTAGGGTTAGAAATATGGTTAACATTAGGATGAGGATTAGGGTTTGCATCAAAATTAGGGTTAGGGTTAGCATGAAGAATAGTTTAGGATTAGGGTTAGGTTTAGCATTAAGATTAGAGTTACAAAAGGGGTTAGGGTCACGTTTAGGGTTAAGAGATATAGTTAGGGTTAGGGTAATAGTTGGGGTTAAGCTTATCAGGGTTAGGGTTAGGGTTAGGGTTAAGAGATATGTTTAGGGTTACAGGTAAGGTTAAGGTTAATGCTAGATATATAGTTACAATTAGGGTTAGGGTTGAGATTTAGTTAAGAGTAGGGTTCCTGTTGGCTTTAGGATGAGGCTTAGAGATAGCATCAAAATTAGGGTTAGGGATAGCATCAAGATTTGCTCAAGATTAGGGTTAGAATTAGGTTTAAGGTCAAGGTTAGGTTTACGAATAAGGTGAGGCTTAGGGGTTGCATAATTGTTATGGTCATACTTAGGGTTAGGTTTTGAGTTAGAAATATCATTAGGTTTAGGGGATTAGAAATTTAGTTAAGAATAGGGTTAGGGTTAGGGTTAACATCAAGATCAAGGTTAGGGCTAGCATCAAAATTAGGATTAGGGTTAGAATGAAGATTAGCTTAAAATTAGGGTTAGAGTTAGGATCAGGGTTAGGGTTACAATTAGATTTAAGATCAATTTTAGGTTTAGGGTTATGATTTACATCATGGTTATGGTTATGCTTATGGTTAGGATTTGGGATAGAGATATAGTTAGGTTTAATGTCATTATGTGGTTAGGTTTAGGGATAGACAATGACTTAGGAATAGGGTTAGTGTTAAGATTAAGAGATATGGTTAAATGTTCTTAAAGGTAAAAATATATAGTTAGGTTTAGGGTTTAGGTTAGGATTAGGGATAGAGATATAGTTAAGCTTATGGTTAGGGTTAAGAGATACAGTTAGGGTTAGAAATATGGTTAACATTAGGATGAGGGGTAGGTTTTGCATCAAAATTAGGGTTAGGGTTAGCATGAAGAATAGTTTAGGATTAGGGATAGGATTAGCATTAGGATTAGGGTTACATTTAGGTTTAGGGTCACGTTTAGGGTTGAGAGATATAGTTAGGGTTAGGGTGATAGTTGGGGTTAAGGTTATTAGGATTAGGGTTAGGGTTAGGGTTAAGAGATATGGTTAGGGTTAGGGTTAGGGTTAGGGTTAGGGTTAGGGTTAAGGTTAAGGCTAGATATATAGTTACAATTAGGGTTAGGGTTAATATTTATTTAAGATTAGGGTTATGGTTAGAATTAGGATGAGGCTTAGAGTTAGCATCAAAATTAGGGTTAGGGATAGCATCAATATTTGCTCAAGATTAGGGTTACAGTTAGGTTTAAGGTCAAGGTTAGGGTTAGGGGTTGCATAATTGTTATGGTCATGCTTAGGGGTACGTTTTGAGTTAGAAATATCATTAGGTTTAGGGTCATTATTGTTAGAGTAAAGGTTTTAATTTAATTATGTTGATTAAATTACCTTTATTCCTCTCTTAAGATTTCACTTTAGTTTGCATATTGTGACATTTAATAATTATATTAATTATTAAATGTCTACCTATTAGGGTTTCTTTTAGGTTTTGCACAATCTCCTTTTATAAGGATTCATCATTGTATTTTACTCTCTCTCTCGGATGAATACCTTTTTCAACTTTCAGAGCACCCTTGCTTGTTTGTCTCCATCTCTTCTTTCTGTGACAGGTTATTTGCACAAATCCCAAGGCCTAATGCTAGCCAAAGCAACTATCGACATTGGAAAAATAGAACGACAAGGACTAACATTTGCAGCTATATCCAGAGTGAAATCATTGAACAACCTTCGTATTCAGCCAATGTTCTCCTTTGAGAGATACTCAAAAATGTATAACCACCCATACACAATTATGAGAAAAGAAGAGGAAGCCCGATTACAACAACTATCTCTAAAAAGTCAAGGTACACAACTCTTTTCCCTTTCTCCCTCATGTCGCTCCTGCTTATTGTTATATCAACAATTTCTCTTTTACAAATTGAACATGCCCTCAACATGTTCATGTCCTTTGGGTAATTTTCTTATTTTATTGGCAAAAAAAAATAGTTCCCATTAATAGTGTTATAATAAATTGAACATGGAGCAATCATTGTACATGTCAACAAATAATGTTTCCACCTAACCATTCCATTTCTTTTGCTTTGCAGGCCTTGAAGCCAAATGGCATATATCATAGCCCCTCACCATCAAACACCAACAATTGTACTGTATTTTGTTCAAAAAAAAGTTCTAATGCAAAATTGCTCACCAATATTTTGACTTTTCATAGCACACATTTTGTATATCATGAACTACCAACAAATGTACTTGGTCCAGTTGAGCTATAATGTTCCAACACTTCAACCATTTAAGATAATATATTGTGTTGTTCATCCACTTGGCATATTCAACTCTACTTGCATCCCACCACCCATTCACATTCGCTACGAATAATTACTCTTGCAAAAAACCAAATTGCACTTTCCCCATGCATTCTCCCCCTCTCTCCCCTTCGAATACACTACCATAGTATACCCTCCTATCGGCGTAACCATTGCGCCTTGCTAAGGTCTGAAGTGCTGAGTATACTCTGCTAGCAGGATATTTTAAGTTAACCAGGAACACTAGCATTTCCAACTTAAAGATATTTCCTATCGTTTTCTAACTATTTCCAGTCTAAATAACAATGTCGGCATCTATAGGCTGAGGATCTAACGCCGGACAGCAGACATCATCATCTGCATCTCGTGCGGGACAACGGGTACATGTCACCTATTTGCTACTATGTTTTTGTTTTTCATGTAAATAACAAATTAAGAAAATAAAAAAGACTCAATTTATGTTAAAGTAGTTGTAATCATTTATCTGATAATCAAAATTTAAAATATTAAAACATATCTGTGTAATGATAAATAAAAGTCTTAATGTGATAAATAAAATAGTAAATAATTATATATTGCATTACATTAAATTATAAAATATTTTTGAAATAATTATTTATTCTTCATAATAATAATACCTTGAATCATAAAAAAATGTTTATTTCTAAAATGATATATTAAAATACAAAATCAAATATAAATATATTTTATATTTATATTGAATTTAAGAAATATTTCATTTTATTTAATATGATTTGTTTAATTACTTAAGAATTTCATTGTATTTTCTTAACAATTATTTTATAGTTTTAGTTTTTTCTAAATATATCTTAGTTTTTTTTTATTTTTTATTGTTTTGTTTTTTGACTCTTTAATAGTTTTCATTATCATGTTCATAGTATTACATTCCACTCTTTGTTGCTGTTGTAGTAAGAGGGAGAAGTGAGGAGAAGATAATTTGTGATTTTTTTTTGGACAAGATTTATTTGACATTGAATTACCTCTAGATATACCAAAAATATAAGGAAATTAGTGAAACAACAACAGGTTGTGAAGTGTGGAAAGATTAGCAATAATTCAAAGAAAAATGGCCTGAGGAATCAAGGGATAACAAGGAAGGTAGTTAGCAAATAGTGATAAATTATAGGAACCTATTCTTCCACCAATCGAAAAAATCATATTAAAACACCCATCTTTGGCAAGGATATAAAGGATACAATTGAATAAATGTATCCTTAACTCTAACTAGAGATAGAGTGGAATAAGCGATAACTAGACTAAGCTTTATGAATTTGTCAAAACCTTAATGGAAGAATCACTCAAGTGGTGGATGAAAGAGTGTCCCTCACACAATAAAGAATGGGTAGGGTTAAAATAAGAATTATTAAACAACTTCCAAACTCTCAAAGTCCTATTAGATAGTGCTAGTAAAATGAGAGAAATGGTACAAGGGAAAGGAGAAACCAAAAGTGAATTTGATTGAATATTTAAAGGAGTGTGAAAGAAAATTCAAAGAGCCACTTATTGAGAAACAAAGATAGAACTAGAAAAATAACATAAAATAAGTAGAGAATTTGAAAATTGAGTTAGAAAATTAAAGAAAATACAAGAAATTTTAGAAAAAGAAGACAATACTATGGATACTTCATCTCTCTATAGAAATAAAATTGGCATACTTACTAATTAAATAAAGCGCACTTATTAAATTAATGAATAGTATGAAAAGTGAAGAAAAGGGATGTGGCATTGAGGTTAGATTTTGTAGAATCTCGTAGAAGATTGAAAATGGTTTATATGTGATTTGTGGAAAATGGGATGAGCAAGAGATGGTGGAACTAGAGTTATGAGGATAATGATCCCATACAAAGAGGGATGGTGTTAGAATATTAAAAAAAACAAACATAATGAATCCATATTCATTGAAAGATAAGTGTGGTAATAAAAAACATGTACTTTCTAAAACACATCTTAAGAGATACCTCAAGGAAGAGGGACATGTATCTCTATGAACTCACTTGTGTATATGAAACACATAATGATAGTAGATAGATAATATAAGAAGGGAAAGAAAAATAAAGGAAGGAAAAAGGAGGAAAAGAAAAGTATAAATAAGAGAAGATACCAAAGAATATACAATGTAAATATATATTCTTGCATTAAAGAATATATAATTTACAAGGAGAAATGATATAGATATATAAGTAGATTAATCTTATGGTGTCTATAATTATGTAAAATTATTGGAATTCTCATGATATGTATATATTATCTACTATACTATTTATAATTTATTCCTATTTTACTACCATGTTAACTTTTCTAACATAAATAATATAAACCTTAGGCCTATATTTAATCATCAATATTTTTTTCCATTGTTGTAACCCCAATTTATGGTTTGTAGGAAGTAATAATAGAAGTAAGGAATACATTTCAATAAGAAATACCATGAAGGAAATGTGTATTAATGGTAATTTTATTAGCAATTAAGATATGTGGTAACCACTCTAGGTCCTACCTTATGAGAGGGGTCAGACACTTAGGGGTGATAAATGGAATAGGGGTGATCATAAAAAATGTGGCTACTAAATTTAGTTTGAACTAATACATTGAGGATGGATTAAATGATTAATAATATCACAAAAATAAACCTAGTAAAAAGGAGAGAGCAAATGCCAATTTTAGAAGGAATTAATATGGCTTATAAAATGCATGTGAAAGAAGAATCAAAGTTGAAAAATATTAGGAAAGATGGGAAAGATAATCTAGAAGGATGTAGAAGACTAGAGAAGCCTCTATAAAGTGTGGTATGAAGGTTTTTCCAAAGATAATATGATTTTACCAATATAGGGATAGATAGTTGCTATGCCAACAAATGATATTGGAATAGCTATGAAACGAACTATTCATACAAAAAGAGTAGAATTTTTTTTTAACTCAATTAGTAAATGAAATAAATAAGTGTGATGAATTTAAAGATTCAATTAGGAAATTGTGTAATAAGAATATTTCTCAACTAGAGGATAGAAATAAGGGTGCTCTCCCATTATAAAATTTAAATAAAAAAGAATATACGAAACTATTTTTTTCTGACCTAAGGATAATAATTAATGACGTATTTGAGGGTTTTCTAAATCTAGTTTCAAAAACTAAACCTCTAGATTTAATTTATACTACTTAGATAAATTATTAAGTATATACATTCACTATAATAAATGATGAAAAGGTTAGTATGGAAGAAAAAAACAAAAAATAATATTGATGAAGATGTATAAGGGAAAGGTTAAAGAAGTTAGTCATAGATACAATTGAGTAAATTGAAGAAGGATGAGAGAATCTCATATTAATTAATAATATCTTTAATGAATGATATATTATTAAAATAGATATAACAAAATATAAAAGGATACATGTGAAACTGATTCAGAGTCACCCCCCATGCAAAAGAAAAAAGGAAGAGTTTAAAAATAAGAAATAAGTATCGAATCCTTGCTTAGGATAGAAAGAGAGAAAATATTAAGAGAGTGTGCACAAAATTTGGAGGAAATACTAGGCATTGAATACTTTTAAATTCAATTAGATAGAAATGAAGGTAGAAGAGAAAGATTAACAAAACAACAAAGAAAAATGAGGTATAAGATACTTAAGGACAAGATAAAGAGATCCAATAAACTAATCACCATTAGGTGAAAGGATAATCCTTAGAAATTAAAAAAAAAAATCAAATACACACTCAAACCCTACAAGGATGGTTAAAAATGGGAATACACTCCCTATGTTTGGAAAATACACCAAGGATTCTAATGATAATCTATTTGTCTTGGAATATCATTAGAATATAGTTTATATAGATAAGGACTAGAATTAATTATATGAATTTATATAGACATTAAGATATGAAGTTATACAATAGTAAGTTAAAATATTCTCTAAACATAATAAGATATGGATAAGAGAAGTTAATCTATTTAAAAAAAATTATTACCTCGATTCCTCAAACGAGAGTTTTAGTAAGATGAGATTGATCATGCAAGATAATAATTTTTGGTGAAATAATATGAATAATCATTTAAAAGTGGTTTATAGATTAGATGAATCGGGTATGTGCATGATCATGATGGGCCAAAAAGTGGCAATATGATGGGTATGTGGCTAGCGACTTCTTTTTCACCCAAAATTGATGAAACAAAAGGGGTTTTTAAAGGAGATTCTCAACTTTCAAACAATATAAATTATGCTTTATTTGAGTTTAATAAATAATTAATACTTATTTTCTATTTTAATTATGACTAAAGTCTTGATTGATAGGTTGATTGAAAAACATCTGTAGCTTTTAAACATTGACACATTTTTTGAATCTGAAACATGTGTCACATTCTATGCTTCACATACAATACGATTAAAAAAAAAATGAATTTCATGAAGTTTTGACCATGTTAAGGTGGTTAGACATACGAGTTTTTATATTTTTGAAAAGTTTTAAAAATAAATTCATAATTAATTATTTAGATAAAAAAAATTACAAAAAAAGATGCATCACATCGGGACATGAGTCCTCTAATTATATCTAAAATCTTATAAAAAAATATTATCATTTTATTGTGGTTAGGGTGGTTAGACAGACACCTACTTCTTATTTTTTCCCTAAAATTTAAGTACTACTGCATTGAAATTTCAAATTTTCAACAAATAGATTTTTTTTTAAATAAACCTAGCAGTTAAAAAACTACATTCAATTTTCTACAGATTCTATTCTTACATATTTTTTAAATAATATAGATACCTTATTCAAATTTTTATGTCAAATTTCCTAAATCTGATTTTTCTGAATTTTTCGCCACTTATGGGCTTATTTTTTCCATGATGATCCTACACATACCCAAATTTCACTATCATAGAAATAAAGAATAGTATGTATTACATATAGTTTGAAATTATTAAGCTATAGTATATGGAAAATAATTTACTACCTATAATGAAGTAATGGAGCTAGAACAAAAAATAGAAGCTCAAATTTGGAGGAATGAATTTTGTGAAACTAAGAAGTGGAGACATTAAATTTAGAATTGAAGAAATTAAAAAATAGAATAGGAGATTCTAGTAAGAGATGAAAGATAGGAGACTTCATCCTCACCAAGAAGGATAAACAGTTGTTCTAACTAATATAATATATAATGAACAAATGAAATGGATTTGGAATGATAAAAGGTAGAAATAAAGATGTTATAGTGAGGATAGAGTCTTAGAAATACATCAAAAGATTAGAAAGTTACTATTATACTATATAAAAAAACATGGGATAAACATCTAACTATTGATTTCTCTATGTTAGTTGAAGAATATGAGGAACCATTAGTCATAATAATCAATAGATAAAAATACTATATTAATAAAGGCATGGCAGAGGAACATGGATCACCAAGACTACATGAATTGGATATTTGACATATAACTACCAAGAAATAATATTGAGAATAAATCAATGAGAAATCAACAATTTGAACCATGCCATGTCCTAAATATAGAAATGTTGTAAATACAGTTTTTCATTGCACCAAAAGATCGACCTCTTAATTCCCAATACAACTGCTAGAGTTAATGAATCCACATGAGGTGATTAAGCCATGTAGTGAACCTAAACGCTGCACTGCACAACATAAGGAGACCAAGGGCATACACCTTGAAACAATCCCCCCTAGCACATGCAAGGGGTTTTAACCCATGACCCAAGCTTTGATACCAATTGTCATAAAGATGGTTGCCATTGCACCAAAAGAGAAACCTATTAATGCCTGATATAATTGCCATAGTTAATGAATCCACAAGAGGCAGTTAATCCATGTCATGAACCCAAGCATTGCACTACATAACATAAGGAGACCAAGGGCACACACCTTCCAACAAAATGTATTATCCTTCTAATAGATGCAATAATAATTATTGTTAGGGTTATGGTAGATGCAACTACCATAATAAGAGTTATGAAGGTATCCAAGGTAGAGGAAGAAGCTATAAAATAACTTTTGATTGTTTTAGTAAGTGAGGTGAATATACAAATAAAGATATAAGTAGATAAAGAGAACATAATTAGGTTGTGAATTTTGTGGTGAAAATTCATGATCGATATTTTATCCCATAACAACACATTATTTGATAACAATGGACCAACATAAGTGTTAGAGTTAAAGGTAATTACTTGATTAATTATTATGGGTCCTTGTTCATCAACATTATTAATCTTAGTTTAGGTCATGTTATTTTTTTCCTAGCAATTCATAGGATTAGGAAAGATTTCATGATATAAATTAATCCTTCCTTAGGGTTCATTTTAGGGTTTATTTATCAGGGTAATTTGTGTATATATTGTAATTTATTTGTTAGTGTTGGTGGATTGGTTAATGGTATTATTAAATTTGGAACAAGAAGGAATATTAGTAGATCTTAAAATAATATCAAGAATTCATTCATTATTTAATTAATAGAATTCTTAGGGATTTCAGAAAAATCAACTTATTTTTCTCTCTATTGTCATATTTATGTTGGTTTGAGTGATTTCTAGGAGATATGATGTTCAAGAATCAACTCCAACATGAATAAGGCCAAAAATTATAATTTCCTGTCAAAATTTTGATAGATTGAACCTTAATAACCATTCAAATAGTGCATCTTGGAGAAATATGAACATCACCATTGTGTTCAAAGTGTCCAAAAAGCCTACAATTTCCTATCCAAATATTGAAACTAAAGTCTCAAAAATAAGGATTTTTTTGGGAGTCCCATAAATAATCTACAAGAATCCATACAACTCTATAGATATATAGAT
>VDFB02051419.1:0-12439 GCA_007258455.2 Sequoia sempervirens
ATGGCTGGTATGCACTCACACACATGCAAGTGGCTATGGGGAAATTCATGCCTCGGAATGGGCTTCCCGCTCAACCATACTAAAGTTATATCTCCTGATAACTTTAATAAGGCACCACAAAAGAAAATGACTTTTTGAGCTTCATGAGTCAATCAAAACTTCGTATGCTTGGAGCTCATGAACAAACACGATGGCACCATAGGCATGCAAGCTGTGTTATGCAAGGTGGCCATATAAAAAATGAAAAATTCAACATGTTGAAGGTGTTCAAAGGAGTCTTTCTTAGTTCATGCGAGGTCTTTAACTTAGGGAACATTATATCTAATGTCTCCAAGAGAGGACCAATCAAAGAATAGAAAATTCTCAACTAAGGGGATGCAGTGTGTCGCATCAAGCCACTAAGAGGAACGCAATATGCTAAGATAGATCATGCTCATGAAGGACATCATACTCAATGTCAACCACAAAGTGACAAACGCATCATATATGAAATAACAAGGTTGCACTAAGAACCAAGAAAAAGGAAAAATGCAAAAGAATAATTTCAATGTATTCACCCACTTTAAAGGAATTGCTACACACCATTCTGTGAGAAATTTATTTTAAGTAGAAAATGAAATATGCAAACAAGGAGGACATGAGAGCGAACTTGGAAATCCCTATGCCAATTCATATGTTTCTGAATTGAGCTACGTCATGAATAAGTATGTCACATACAAGTCCACTTAAGACATGTCGTCCACATCCCAAGCTTGCTCTTATATGTTCATGAAAGGTTAACAACTAGTCAAAAGATACAATGATAAGTGACATACGAGGACAAGGATCTCTAACCCTTTTCCCCCACTTAGTGCAGGACAAAGGTGAGCCTGGAATGGATGAAAGTAAGTATCAGGTAGAGGAATTAGGTGGTCCAACACAAGGAAGAACACCACATTCCTCAAGATATGTTGAATTTTGTTGTGCAAAGTTAGATGAAAGTGGAGATAAGGAAAATACCCTTAGATCTTTCTTGAGAGAGTATAATATGTCAGTGTGCGTCATGTTTTCATTGCATCCATGTGTAGGAGGGAGATTGTATATGATACCATAACAATATTCCAAGTTAGATGAAGGGGGGTTATGCTTCTAAGAAGGATTGGTGTCTTTACAAGAACACAAATCCTTTTTAATGTTATGTGTCATTCCTTCATGAGGGATGGATGTTATATAGCCCCCATCACCACCATGGGCTAATTTTGTAAAACTAAGTTGAGCGAATAAAAAAAGAAGGTTGTTTTGGTTTAGATTGTGATATTTCACACTCTCCCTTAAAGGTAGGTGTGAAACCCCAATCGTTACTAGAATTTGTGTCTGAGAATGAATTGTTTATATATGACTCTTTGGACCATGAGGGTGATATTTTGGAAACTTCATTGAAAGGAGGTGTAGAATCTAATGTCCCCCAATTATCACGAAAGAGTTTTATTGTAGGTGGAGAACTAGTATCAACTTGTATAGGTTCAAGTTTTGATCTAGGAATGAAAGGATTAGGGGAGTTGGAAATGTTGTGATTAGTTGATTCATAGCTTTGTTCATCTGCATCAACCATGTAGATCTTATTATTTTACTCAAATTTCATTGTACGGTGAAGGGTAGATGGGACTCCTTTCATAGCATGAATCCATGGTCTCCCTGGGAGAAGATTGTATGGAAGGGGTCCTTGCATGATATGGATAGAGGTAAGCAACACTACACGTCTGACCTCAATAGGTAATGTGATCATCCCTAGTGGTTAATGCCTATTGACATTGTCAAAGCCACAAATATGAAAATAATTAAGTTGAATGAGCTTTTTGTCCATACCAAGTTTGTTTAGGAGGTCCATGCTACAAACATTAAGTTTTGCTCCATTGTCGATGAGTGTGCCTAACTAAAGTTTCATTAATGATCACCTTTATCATCAAGGGATCATTCTTATTTTGAATCTCAAGTGAGGGTAATTCATGTTTAGGGAATATGATTTATGACTGGGTGACTTGCATGGGACGAGAGGAGGATGTTACATTATTTGATTTAATTTAAGATTGCATCTCCTCCTATATTTGTAACATTTCATGAAATATAAATTTGAATGTAGGTGATAGTTGAATAAGTTACCATACATATATATTAGCAAGAGTCTTTTTAAGGTCGTGCGAACCCCAATCCTAATACCTGCAAAACAACATGAACAAACACATTAGAATATAGAATGCAAGCAAGAACAAGGATTCCCCATGAAATCCATTTACAAAGCTTAAATTAGGAAAAGAAATGAAGAACACAATAAGAAAATAATAAAATAGAGATTGAATCCTAATTAAACTAGCAAACTCATGATCTCCTAGGGGAATTGGTGCCAATTTGATGTGAAAATTGGCCCTTTTCCCAATTCCTATGATGCAAACTTGATGGATGTTGATGAATGATCCACTTTGATGAAGGATGGTGAGTTTTCCAATGGAAAAACCTGCATAACCTAGCTAAGATTCAATGATAATGGATGGAATTTGCTAAATATTTGAGCATAGTAAGTTTACTCAAATTGTGGATGATGAAATGAGGAGATTAGCCTCTTATTTATAGAATGAGAAGATGGATGAATTTCCAAAATAGAGCAATGTGGGACTAAGAATTTAGCCAATGAAAAAGTGCCACTTGTCAACCTATGAGTGGATGGAGGATGTGCAAGTTTTGAAGAATGTGCAAAGAGGGGGGAGATTCAAATTTAAAATATGGCTTGAAGGATGAGGTGAAAGGTGAAGCAAATGCACATGGCTCAAAGAAAAGGACATGTAAGAGATTTTAAATGCTTTGTTGGAAGGGTTGGGGGAGATTTCAAATTTGAGGAATATTCCATCTTTGATGCCTTTTTGAATGAAAATAGATGATTTATAAATCAATTAAATTGATTCTCATGTGCAAGTTGTAAAATCTAGAGGATTTGAGTGATTAAGATTAAGTGTCGGTTTGATTAATTTAAGAGGAGATTAGGTGATTTGACTATTTGATTTAGATTTGTGGGTTGAAATAAATCAAAAAGAGATGAAAATGATTAAGACCTAGTTAAATAAATATTTTGATTTATTTAACCAAAGGGGGTGATGTTAGATTAAATTAGATAAATGTTTGATTTATTTAATTTAATTAGATGAACTTTAGAGATTTAATCAAATAATATGGATTATTTAACTAAATAAAGATAGGAAGATGAAATGACCTAGCTAATTACACATAGACAATGATTTAATTAAATTGAGGGATTTATTTAATTAAAAGGAGAATTATGATGACTTTAATCAAATAAGGCTATTTGATTAAATGGTTAGATAGAGGGATAATTTAGGATGAGGCGATGCTAGTAGATCAGGATCGAGTGTGCAATATCAATCTGTATATTTTCTATGTCTACATTTTTCCCCTCTTTGAAGTGATGCACTTGTTGCGTTGGTTCAAAGAATAACCTTGCCATGATCAAAAGTCAAAAATTCTCTGATTTTTTCGAATGCCCCATTGCTGCCCCAACAAATAAAGAATTACGTCGGTATACTACCCCCTCGAGAGATCGGGCGAAGAGGTTTGATTTGAGGGTTGATCTCTCGAGAAAGAGGTTCAAGATTAGTTCAACTTGAAAGTTTGATGTAGACAAATTTTGATGATGTAGACAGTCATTAGCCATGGCTAGCCTCATGCCTATTTTGATATATTACACCCACTTGATCCTGATTTGTACCATGGTAGTTACATTATTGATGATATAAATGAGATGAATATGATGTTTGGATGATATGATGATATGATGATTTCATGGATGATATAGATGCACATTATATGATATGATGATGCTTTTATGATTATGCAAATAGATGATAAATGTATGGTTTATGAGATGTTTAGAATAACCAATCTATATTATGCAATGATGGGGATGAATGCATGTGGTATGATTAATGCTTTATATATGATATGATATGCATTATGCAGTATGTTGACAGTTTTTTGGATGCAAGATAGATGCAATGGTGATGATTTATGATTAATTGTCATGGTACCATGTTAGTGCAAAAAGAAAGAGATAGAAGAAAACAAGAGATTCCAACAAGACATGAGATGATGATTATGATGATGATTACTTTTCGAGGAGTTGGGATTTTCAAAGGGCCAATTACCTTATGTTTGATAACACATGTAAGCACGATGCATCAGGGTATAAAGAACGGGATGGTGTTGTACCTATCACGATGGAATTTGACTTGACAAATAGATAGGAGTATTCTTGTTCACACTTGACATATGGAAACCTTGCTAGAGCGTGCCTAAAAAAGCATGTATTCAAAGTTATATTACAAGAATGTCCAACAAGTGAAGCAAAAAAGATAATGATCATTGCCCCATTCCTATCTCTCTAAATCCCTTCATTGGGACATCATTGAGAGGTCCTTGGAATGAGCGCAATAAGATAAATCAAAAGAAAAGAACAAGTAACAAACAAGCCAATGTTCTTCATACCTCAGCCAAAGGGATGTGTTTTGTTTAGGATAAGTATCCAAAGTGATATCCAAAATGATGCCCATTGTCGGAACGATATATCCTAGGACATGCATTGTATAGGATGATGATGGGTTGATAAGTTGTTTGATAAGCTGTTGATATATGGTTGTCTGACATGTTTGAAAATGATCCAGATTTTGATTTTGCGTTTAATGGTTTGTTGTTTCGATTTTGATTTTGTGTTTGATGTTTGCTTTTTTGTTGATTGTTGTACTTGTTTCTATTTGTTTTGCCAAAGGGTGAGTGTGATGATTGATTATTGTGGGTGAAAGTGAGATGGGACGGATGGATTTTTTGGATTTTTTGAATGTTTTTGATATTTTTGAAATGTTTTGAGGCTATATTTTGGGTTTTCTGATTTTACGACTATTTTTGGATTTTTCAATTTTTTTGCGATGTTTTTGGGTTTTATGATATTTTATGAATGTTTTTGGAATTTGTGTCTTGAGGATTGATCAAATATTAGCCTTGCCTATGTTTAAGCTTAGAGACGACATAGTTCGGATTCCATGTTTTTGACGTTTTCTATTTTTATGAGTGATTTTGGATTTCGATGTGTTTTGGATGTTTTTAGACTTTTCGCACAATTTTGATGACTTGGATATGGATGTGTGTGATGATATTAGTGCTCTATTTAGGATTTTGCTGAAGACCAAGCTAAGGTTGACTGATCGAATCAATGGATTGATGATGATGATAACATTGTTGAGGATGCACAACAATGCAAGGATAGTGTTAAGCAACACAATGATCGAGAAGGATATCCTAAGATTATGGATTGATTGGACTTGATTGATCAGGATTTTGAAGCTTGATTTGGAACAAAATTGTTTTGAATGATTCAATGTGATTTTGAAGCACACGTTAGATGCAATTGATATTGATTGTTTGGATTGATTTTTGATGAAAAATGAAGATTGATAAGGAATGTCTTCTCGTCAAAATGTGCCATGGGTTAGTGATTTGGATTTTTTCCCACAAGTGGTGGACCAATTTCATTTCACATTTTCCAATGTTTGGATCACCACATAAGTTGGAGGATATAGATCAATATTTATTCCCAAAGCAAGATGTAAATATCTGCCCCCAGTGTCTAGCAATGTATGGAATGTGATGTGTGGATGCTCGGATAGGTGTATGGATTGAGGGATATGGATTATCTTTTGATAAGATAAGGTGTTTAGATAAAGAATGCTCATTTGGATAATGCTTCATGGCTTAGATAATGCTTGGGTAGGATAGGATCAATAAAAAGGACCCATGTCAAGATGTTTACCATAAGCAAGCATAAAGTGTGCACCAAACTTTTACCAAGATCAAGATAATTTGGACTATGGATGCAGATGGATAAAGATGGATTGGATAAATGGTTCATGGATGAATGGATTTATTATGGATGAGATGGCTGAATGCTAGATTTATTATGGATGAGATGGATGGAATGTTGGATTTATTATGGATGAGATAAGATGCTTTCACCTAAACTATATGCGTAGATGCTTGATTCTACACATGATGCCTATTTTCCAGGTTTTCATCATGGTACTGCCCAAAGCACCGAAGTGGTTTTCACTAGAGGATGATTTTTTTCTTTACTATTTTCAATCATTTTTTTTTTTTTTTTGGATTTTCATATTTTGATTTTTTGTATTTTTCTATGAAATATTTAAAGATCATGTTGAACCGCAAGGTGTTGTTGATGTAGATGCTTCTGTCAAGATGTGCCATTGATAGCCTACTTGAAGAAGTTTCTTTGTTAAGATATGTGCACTTGAATGCAACTTTTGGGATTCTTGATCTGCTTTATTGATATCAGGGTTAACTCCATCTCTGTGCGCACATCGCAATAGAATGCCTTTGGAATCCTCATGATGAAGGGTCATTTCCAATACATGGTCAATTTGAGAATTTGATATCATGCGTGGAAGCATGGATGGAGTGTGTTTAGGGATAAGAGATGGATTGGTTGACAGTTTGGAACCTTTGACTCTCCAAACTTTGGAAGATGAGCAATGATGGGTCGATACGGAAGTGTGCATGAAATTATGACCAAATTCTTGATACACTTTGTATGTCACTTGAAAAGCCTGCTTTTTCTTTTGTGGACATCTTTGATGGATACTTTCCCCTTTTTATTTTTCCCCATAGTTTCTTTGACTAATGGAGTTTGATGGGGATAATATTTCTTTGTATTCTTTGGAATCCATGTGTATTTGATTTGTCCATTATTCTTCTTTGCTTCTTTTTCTTTGATAATGTTCTTTTTGCTTTGATTCAAATCTTTCTTTTGATGTTGGTCCCAATTCGTGGATGGGGTGATGGGTGGATGAAGATTCATGACATGGCTGGTTGTAGTATTGGCACTTGTTTCATCATAAGGATTCTTCATGCTCCCTATGTTGACATTTGCTTGAGACATAGTTTTCCCCAGTATTGTGGAATTATTACCTTCATGCTTTGATTCTACATGTTCTAAGATGTCTTGTTCAATAAGCACTCTCTGATAAATGACCACTGTAGATGATGTTATTTCAATTTTGTTGCTCTGTTGACTCTAAAATATCTTGTTTTGTTTGATCTACTTCCTTGAGTGGATAATGTTGGATATCTTCATACATGATGTCCTCAGTCTGAATTTGGGATATGTTTGATCCTGATGTTGTCAACTCAATAACCTACTCTTTTGTGTAATAATGTCAAGAGTAAAAGAATCCTATTCTGAATGAAGATCATCTATGTGTCCATCCATAGAAAGCATCTCATGGGTAGATGGAGGAGTATGTGCATCTTGTATAGATAGGAGATTGTCCACTAGATCATTGTAATATCTTGGAGATATGTATTCTTGATCTTGAATGATTTTAGAATTGCTTTCAACATGCTTTGGACCAAGTTCTTGATATGGGTCAATTTCAAAGGATGGATTGCTTATAAAGGGTTCTTGGATGGAAAGCAGCTCAATATCTTCTTAATCTTTGAGTGAGTTTGGATCAAGTGTTGAGTTGAAGATTCCTTCAATACTGGCAATGATGAGGTCAAAGGATGTCAATATGTCTTGGAAAGGACCATTGCTAGACTTTTGTGAGAGATGTTGATCATGCTTTAAAATAGATTTTTGAGATATGTCCTCTAACTCATTAGGTGATGTAGAGACATTTTCAACATGATCATTGGTCGATGGATTGTTGATTACAGGATCAAATAATGTTAACACTCCTTGAAATAGATCATTGTCGAATATTGTTGAGGGATTCTTATCATGATCAAAAAGTGACTCTTGATGTATGTTGATTTGATCTTTGGATGAGGTAGAAATATATTCCATGTATTCGTTGATGGATAGGTCTTGATTATGTGATTGTTGACTTGGATCGATACATGGATTCATTAACATTTTGTTGGGAATTTGAAAAAAATTTGCTTGTTGGGCTTGGTATTGGGCTTGAGCTTGTGCTTGCGTTTGAGCCTGGGCTTGTGCTTGTTGGGCTTCTAGTGTGGCTTGGGCAACTTGAGCAACTTGTGTAGTTTTCTGAGTAGCTAGTTGTGCAGCTTGTTAGTCTTGGTTTTGTTGGAGTGCCTTATGATAAGCAGCCTGTTGAGTGACTTGCAACGCAATGTTGTATTGGTTTGATGTGTTTGGTTTGGGTGGTGGTGGTGGCGGAGGTGGTTTTGGAATAGTGCATGTTGTGGTGATAAGAGGTATCATCGTATTGATGATTGGGATTTGAGTGGTGGATGGTGTGATCGATATGGTTAATCCTTGAGAGACCATGTTTTGAGGGATGATAGATGATGTGTTGGTTGCTTGTGCTATGGGGATGGTTTCCATCTGTTGTTGCAATATTGATGGCAAGGGGGGAGGATTTGGTATGATGCCTTGATTGATGGTTAGCGGGATGTTTTGGATGAGTGGTGGTAGCGAAGGTAGCCCCAAACCAAGAGGTGATATGGATGTTAATGACAAGGGTGGGAGTGGTGGGAAAGTGAGTGGCATGCTCCCTTGGGGAAATGATGATGTTTGATCAAAAATTCCCCCTGGTCCAAATAGGTCACGTTCTCCTTGTGAGGTCATGGGGAGAGAGGTTTTCGGTGTTGCATTAAATGATGATGATGATGATGGGTCATTGTGAAAGGTGAGGGCGACATATTGGTGTGATGGATTTTGAACAACATTCATGTGTTTTGCAAACATATCTATCCAAAAGTTTACCAAGTGTGGATTTGAAAAGTTCATGTTTGGTATAGTTGTATTTTGTATATTCTCACTTGGCATGTATGGATTTGGTGGGATAATGTTGCTTTGTTGAAGACTCATGCATTGAGTATTTGGTTGATATATTTATAAGTTTGGACTTGGATTTAAATCTACTATTGGAAAAGGTGTTTCAAAATTTAGATTGGTATACTCACATTTGTTGTACCATTGAGGTTTGTAGGAGATAATGATCCCATGTATGGATTGTATAAATGTGAGTTTTGAAAATCAATTGGCATTGTAAGGCTTTGATAGTTTGGTTGATTTAGACCACTCATGATGAATGAATCAAGTTTATATTCCATGGTCTTCTTGGGTTTTGACCTTGTTGCAAAGTGACCCTAAGATGTTAGGACCAATGATGAGATGAAGAATGAAAGAGGGGTGAATGATATGGGTGTTGTTTTCTTAGGAACTTTAGATCCAATGCTAGACTTTGGGATTTGATTTTGATTGGTTTTAATTAAAACTAAAATTGTTAAAATTAATTAAATATGTCACTCCAGTTTAATTTTATCATTCTTATTAAAATAATAATCTTTAATGTTTGATTTTGATCCTAAATGAACCTAAGGACTTGTTTACAAGGACAAGGTTTTGAAGAACATGTTTTTCCCTTCAAACCAAAAGATCAATGTTTTCTCGAAAAACCATAAGACAAAAGATACACAAGCACATGTGTGGGGTTCAATTGATTTAATCTTTGCTTAATGGAATTTTTACCACAAACAATTCTTGATTAGGTTTTGAAACTAGATGTCTAATGTTTTAACCTCCTCTCATCCCACAAAGTGTATCATGCGGAAATCGAGGAAATCAAAGCAAAAGTTACCTATTATTTACTTTAGTAGGAGAAAATTGAGATAAAATTCAAGTTCCTGGAAACCTCTAAGGATATGAATCCTAAGGGCAAGAAAGGGCACGTGAATTCGTTCAAAGATATTTGCTTCTCCTAAAGGGTTTAAGATTTTGATGCTCATGTTAAAATGTTTGTTTTCCAATGTTTTCGATCAAGCAATGTGTTTATGATTTCAAGAACAAGTACAACCCTATGGATATTTGAGACAATATTTGTTGAGTCCCCACTTGGACAAGTCCAACTATGCTTAACTTTAGTGAATGGTTAGATGCTTGACCCCACTAGTTCCCCTCCATGGCACTCACTTATATGGGGCAGCCAAGCATCAACACCCATGAAACTCCCATGGCATGCTTTCCATTTCTACTAAAACACTGTAATAGTGTGGGGTAGCTTCAAAATGACCGTTCTTGCACCAACAAATAGATCAAGGATTTTGGCAATTCTAAAACATGGGTTTTAATTAGGAATTTTCATTCATGGAGATTGACCCATACGGTGAGAGTCACTTTTCAGATCCATCTCGTCGGAGCCAACTGTGTGATACTGGCGTTTATTCCAATACCCACATTTCTATCCTAGTTTGAAATACTCTTGGCTTTACAGTGTTACCAGTTGAGTCGTTCCCTTGGGTGAGTACTTTTTCCCCAAGGCAGGCCCTCTAAGATAAACAAAAGTGAATAAACACATTCATAGTTTGATCGACCCTCATTTAGAAACAAAGGGAGAACATATGCAATAAGTTTACTCACACTCGTAAAGTGTTTTGTTCAATTTTAAACCCAAAATGAAGTGTGGAGGTGATTACTTATGCAACGTAATGTCACCAAAAGCCTTTTGATTCTCAAGATCATTGTGAGGCACAAGAGAAGTGCATATGTCTTTTGATGATATTACTCTGTGTAAGTAATTACAAAACAATGAGAATACTTGTTCATTTTAAGTCCACAAAGAAAAAGTGAATTCTTTTTATAGCACCAAATCAAATGTGGAATTTTCCTTGTTCAATTTTTAGCCTCAAATGAAATCTAGTGAGTTTGTCCTAAAGTTCATTTTAGCCCTTTGTAGCGAAAAATTGAAATGTTCTTTTTACAGCCCAAAAGAAATTTAGTAGGTCCCAAAAGCTTGAAAGATAGCAAATCCTTAGAAGAGGGATTATAATTTCTTCCCAAAGTGTTTAAAAACACTTGTTACAATGATGTGATAATGTTTTTTCTTTGACTTCCATGCTCCATGATCCTTTAAAACCTGCAATACAAGCTTCAAATGTCAAATGAAATCAAGAAACAAGAAGATATGAGGGTTAGATAGATGATTGAGTAATAAAACCCTAAAAGTTAGACCAAGTTTCATTATGATTTGAAATTAAATGAAAATTTGAAAATTTTAACTCCATCAAAGTTCATAATAACCTACACCATTGGATAGCTTATGAAATTATACCCCATTTCAAAAAAAAAAAACTTCGAAAAAGACCAAAAATGACCAAGATATGGCCATTTTAAGTTTGAATGAAAAAGTGAGAAATTCCAGTGGTGCAGTTTGTGATGGCGGCTCTATTTGATTTTGTAGCGGCGCTATATGGTGATGCCGAAGACTCAACGGTGCAGTTTGAATTTTTGAGCGGTGCAGTTTGATTTTTTGAGCAGTTTTGTATGGTGACACTGGACTATGAGTGGTTCTATTTGCTATAAACACCAAAAACATCAAAAACCACGGAATTTTCTCAAAAAACTTGATTTGATCTTCCGGTAGGCCCTCCTTCTAGCACCAAATGTGTGAACCCCAATCCTAATACCTGCAAAACAACATGAACAAACACATTAGAATATAGAATGCAAGCAAGAACAAGGATTCCCCATGAAATCCATTTACAAAGCTTAAATTAGGAAAAGAAATGAAGAACACAATAAGAAAACAATAAAATATAGATTGAATCATAATTAAACTAGCAAACTCATGATCCCATGAGGGAATTGGTGCCAATTTGATGTGAAAATTGGCCCTTTCCCAATTCCTATGATGCAAACTTGATGAATGTTGATGAATGATCCACTTTGATGAAGGATGGTGAGTGCTCCAATTGAAAAACCTGCATAACCTAGCTAAGATTCAATGATAATGGATGGAGATTTGCTAAATATTTGAGCATAGTAAGTTTACTCAAATTGTGGATGATGAAATGAGGAGATTAGCCTCTTATTTATAGAATGAAGATGGATGAATGTCCAAAAATAGAGCAATGTGGGACTAGAGAATTTAGCCAATGACAAAGTGCCACCTGTCAACATGTGAATGGTTGAGGAATGAGCACATTTTGAAGAATGTGCAAAGAGGGGGGAGATTCAAATTCAAAATATGGCTTGAAGGATGACGTGAAAGGTGAAACAAATGCACATGGCTCAAGAAAGGACATGTAAGATATTTTAAATGCTTTGTTGGAAGGGACAAGTCCTTTTGGGGGGAGATTTCAAATTTGAGGAATATTCCATCTTTGATGCCTTTTTTGAATGAAAATAGATGATTTATAAATCAATTAAATTGATTTTCATGTGCAAGTTGCAAAATCTAGAGGATTTGAGTGATTAAGATTAAATTAATCAGGATTTGATTAATTTAAGAGGAGATTAGGTGATTTGACTATTTGATTTAGATTTGTGGGTTGAAATAAATCAAAAAGAGATGAAAATGATTAAGACCTAGTTAAATAAATATTTTGATTTATTTAACCAAAGGGAGTGATGTTAGATTAA
>VDFB02051420.1:0-74782 GCA_007258455.2 Sequoia sempervirens
GAACTAAGTAGATTCAAATGTAATCTCCCTTAATTGGTTCATGCAAAGTAAGACATTTGGGCGATTACAAATGAAATCAAACTCTCAATAAACGGGTGAAGGACTAATGCAAAGCAAAAATCATACACCATTCAACTACTATAGAGATAATGGGGCGACCCAACACGAGATCAATGTGCTTAAAAGAAAATCATAATCCATATTACACTATCTAGCCACAAATAAATGACTACTACAAGCTTAAGAGACATATAATACAGAGCATTGAAATAACAAGAATAAAACCAAGCAAAGTGTGAAAACGAATGGTTGAGACAAGATACCGAATCTCAATGCAAATACCAATGCCATGATTATATTTTCATTTCCATTGAATTGTAAACATTTAGTTTTAGCAAACGGGAAAGTGGGTGAATATCCACAAACTACAGATAAATGAAGACAAGGGAAAAATAATTCCAACCTGGAGTCTTACACTTTGACGTTGGAAAAAATGCGCTAATCAAGCTCTTTCATAGCCGAAATTCGCACTCCAGGAGTAATTTCCAGAATACGCAAAATCTATATTTTTAACTGACCAGCGAAAAAAAAACAATTGCAGAGAAAAATTCTTGTTGAATAACCAAAAAATTAACTTCCCTTTTTTTAAATTTTTCCCCAACTTCAATTAAAGAAAATATCTTTATTTTTTTGAAAATAAAATAAAATGATGAATCATTAAAAACATAAAAATCGACAAGTTTCCCTCTCAATTTTAGTTCGAAACTACGCATGCACTTGCATGCAAAATATTGCCCGATTTAAATTTCTTTTTACTTATTTTGTTTAATAATTTAACATTATCACATAAGTCCCCATTTTAATATCCAATTTAATATTTTATTTAATACAAAACTATCCATTATATTTAAATTTAAAAATAAACATTATTAATAAATGGAATAATAATCCATTATATTTCATTAAAATATTCCTCATTAATAAAATAATAATATATAATTTAATTGAATCATCATAACTTGTCGAATTAATTTAATAATTAATTAATCAACAACCTTCACTTAATAATTTAATAATTTTATTTGATAATTTAATTAAATCAACCTAACACTTATGAACGTTGTTAAACTAAACCAATTAAATGAACGAGACAAAACAAAATGATACCAAAATGGGAACAGAGTTGCAAATGGACCACATTGTCGAACACAATGATGGGGTGACAGACTAGGGTGGGGAACTTTCTTTTCAACTTCGGTTTCCACATCATACCCATTGGGCTTGTAAAGCATGCTCAAACCTGACAGTGCAGGTGGAGTTGATGCCTAGTACCTGTATCCTACATCAAACCAGATGACAAGCAGCATGTAAATCCAATAACAAGCACACCGTGAGAGGAAGTTACAGCGTAGCAGGCCGCTTATGAACGAGCGATGCTACACCGTCCTCTCACAAAGACTCCAACCGGTAAACACATCATCATAAATATCATAACACAATTACTAATTAATTGCATAACAACATAGTACTACATCCATATTATAAACATAAGTAGTTAAATCCAAACACCACATCAAACACCATGTATCAACATAACATAAACATCCAAAATAGTATCATAACCATCCAAGTAAACTAAAATGTCAACCAACCAAATCAAACAGGTGAACAACCACAAACATAGTCTCAAGGTACACAACATGACAAGAAAAAGTATCAGAATAGTGACAGTAACGCGAGAGGCATTACATCCTCCCCCCTAGAAGTAGGCTTACTAATGGAAGCCAGTGAAAAAATAAGGAAAAGACTCTCTAATGTAGGATGCATCCTCCCATGTCGTCGAAGTCTGATCATTAGGGTCAGATTGGACCCATTCTTGCTCAATTTCTTTTCCCCTGAGAGCGAGTCTCCTATGCTGAAGAACGACCATGGGCTCGAGTGCCAGCTGCCCATCCTCTACTTGTAATGCATTTGAATCAAGTATATGAGGTATGTCAGGATAATAAGGCCTAAGTACATAAATGTGAAACACATCATGTATGCGTCATATACTGGGCAACAACGCTAGGCGATAAGCAATGGGGCCAATTCTCTCCAACACCTCAAATGGCCCCACAAAATGAGGCACGAGCTTAGAGCCTTTTTCATAATGGATTTGACTCTTTCACAGATGCACTCATAGGAAAACTCGATCACCAATAGAAAACTGATGGTTGACCCTATGCGCATCTGCATACTTCTTTTGCTTGTCCTATGCTGCTACCAAGTTCTCACTAATGCAAGCTACTTGTTGCTCCATATCCCGAAGAATTTTGAGCCCAAGCAAAAAAATTTCCTCAAGACGGTCCCAACTCAACGTGGTTCGACAAGGACAACCATATAATTCCTAAAAGGGAGCCATACCAATCGAGCTATGATATCCGTTGTTGTATACAAACTCCACCAAATGAAAATAGTCCTCCCAATGGGACTATTGATCCATCACGTACATTTGAAGCATGTCCTCAAGAACCTAGTTGACCCTCTCGGTCTGTCCATCTATTTTTTGATGGTATGAAGAACTGAAGTTTAGCTGGGTATCTAAGGCATGCTGCAAGGATTTCCACAATGCACTAGAAGTGAACACCAGATCTCTGTCAGAAATAATCCTTTGTAGAATTCTATGTAGTCGAACAATATCCTCCATGAATATTTTGGCTACTGATGAAGCAGTATAAGATGATTGAATGGGAGAAAAGTGTGCCACCTTGGTCAATCTGTCAATAGTGACCATGATAGCATCGTGCCAATGAGAAGTCATAGGAAAACCAACAATAAATTCCACTGATATGATATCCCATTTCCACTATGGAACGAGATGAGGCTGTAAAAGGCTTGTGGGATACTGGTGTCTCGCCTTAACTCTCTGACATTCTAAACATCTTGCCACAAATTTTGCAATATCTCTCTTCATTCCAACCCAAAAATACAGCAGACGTAGGTTTGCATACATCTTCTTGACTCTCAGATGAGCAGAATAGGGAGACAGATGTGCCTCAATCATGATTAGGGTACAAAGACCCTTAGTAGGAGGTACATACATGCAACCCAAATACCACAAAAGACCATTAGATTCCAGTGAATAACTTGCAAAATTTCCCTCCAAATCCCTATTTGACTCAAATTTTGACTTCACTTCATGATACCAGCTATCTGTAGGAAGTGTTGCAAGGATCTGGCTCCTCAAGTCCACACCAAAAGTCACTGCAGATATCTCATGCCTCCATTGACTCAAAGCGCCCGCCAGTACATTTTCCTTGCCTTGGATGTACTTGTTAGTCATATATTTTACTTTGTTGTCGGCCGTAGTCGGCCAATTGCTAAATAAAACTATAGATTAGTAAGGAATAATAATGTCATGTACTTTCAGGAAATCATGTTCAGATTAATGTTAAGGTTAATGTTGTTATGAAGCGTCGTGTCGGTTGGTTATCTAACCACCGCCAACGCTATATGTAGCTTGTTGGGATAGTCAGGAGAGAGTGATGAGTGATGAGTTATGTGCCAATGGTTATATTGACAATCACTGTTGAATTTGTACATGATATTTCTGATAATGAATAAAGTTTCTGGTGTTCAAATATGATATCTTTCTAGTTTACTGTTTTATTCTATGTTCTGCACATGACTAGTTTTCCAGTAGTACGTAAGATTTGAATCCCATTCCATAGGAAAACATTTGGCGCCATTTCCTTAACGGACTAGGGAATCATCTACCATGGCAGCATAATGGGTCAACCAGCAGAAGAACCTGTAAATGCTAATGAGGAACAGGAAGACTCATTGACAGAAGACCTGGTAAATTTGTGGAAAATATCGTTACGTGACCACGTGCATAGGGAATACCACATTCAGGAGATCCTTGAGGAAGTCATCTGGGATCGGTTGGAAGTGAACGACGAGGTGAACCACCTCTTGAATCGCATGCCCAGGTTATTGGCCCGCCATTTCATTATTCTGCAAGACTTGCGAGAAGAAGAGGATCATGAATGCTGAAGGCAGCAAATCGTACAACGTTGTGAAGATAGAACCAAACGTGAAGAGGAAGAACACGATACTAGTCGGCGCCGTACTTCCAGAAACCAGCAATGATTGCTTGAACAACTAATAAATGCCCGTACGGCTGAACAAAGACAAGCATCAAGTACCTAACGGGCACGGGACTTCGGAAGAGCAAGTTCGGCGATCACTCAGGCTACAAGAACAAGAAAATCGGCGAAGACGACTAAGGCAAGTCGGTAAGGAATTGGATGAAGACTTAATTGAAATAAATCAGAGCATAAAAAGAACATATGAAAATCTGACAAGAATAGACACATCCATTGAACGAGCCTACCACAGTTTGATAGAAGGAAGGGACGAAGACCCCTTCAGCACTCCACACGCAGGAAGATATAACCCCTATAAAAATGAAGATGATTTGAATAATAGCATCAGACAATTTTGAGAGTTGTCCCTTTCGGACGATGACGACCACTTGAGGAGTGGAAGACCAGAGCTTAAGACCCCAAGGCAGAGAGAGCATCGGAGGGAACCTGAGGAGACCCACGGTGTTGCGGACACGGACGGAGGACGTGGGAGTGACTCGTACGTGGCCAAGAGTGCAAGTGACGCACAAGGACGAAGCGAGGAATCCACTAGTCTAATCGGGTCCAAAACACAAGGAGGTCAACCGGTAAAGATGGCTCATTCGGATCAGAAAAAGTTGCCGAAATTCATGGGGAATGGCTCTGAGGATCCCGTACGACATTGCAAGACATGCGAGACTATCTGGATAGCCAGCGAGCAGGATGACCCTGACCAATGGCTGAGGGAATTTCCAGCAACACTCAGAGACAGTGCCATCGACTGGTACTCTAAATTAGACCAAGCACAGAGAGCCACATGGAGGGTTTTGAAGCAAAATTTCCAAGAGGAGTTCAAACTCCTACAGGACGATAGTGAGATTGTCACCGAAATCTATCATACTAAACAAGGGAAGCACGAGAATGTGTGGACCTACAACAGGAAGTTGAAAGACTTGATAGGAAAACTTGAAGCACAACCGTCAGATGGTTTAAAGAAAAGATGGTTCATTGAAGGTTTGATTCCCTCGCTTCGGCGAAAAATGAAAGTAGTACCGCCATCCTCGTATGCCGAAGCATACAATCGGGCGATGGATATTGAAAGTGAGAATAGGACTTCCTCGAAGGGGAAGAAGAGGGATGACGAAGAGAGTGCAGAGGAAAGTGACGATGAATCGACAACTGTACAAGCTCTTCGGCGGGATGTGATGCAAATGATGAAAGAACTGAAGGCCGACAGGGAAGGATCCAAAGCTGCAAATGAACTATGGTGTACCGATTGTAAAACAGAAGGTCATACAAAGGAAAATTGCCCAAAAAAATTATTCTGTGACATCTGCCAAGTTATGGGACACTCCGTCAAGGAGTGCCCATGCAACTTAAGGACCAAAAGTTTGCAAGTATTCTTCACCCAAGGCGAGCAGTCAAGCCCTCCCACCACGCTGCGAAAGCCACAGAGCAACAATGCATTCCCTGGAGGCTACCGCAACAGTCGGAGAAATACCTCGAGAAGCAAAATTCAGTACGATAGCAAAGGACGGCCGATGATCCAATGTCAGAACTGTAATGAATGGGATCACTTTGCGAGGGATTGTCAGAGCGGCCAAGGCAACGGGGGAAAATTGTGCAAGTGGTGTGGACCGGGTGATCATGAAGACATCGACTGTCTGAAGCAGAAAGGAAGTATCAATATGCTGGAGATAGCCGATGAAGAAGTCTTGGTGATTACGAGGGCGTAGTCAAAAAGGGAAAATTATCCAGACCCTCGTACGGAAAAGGAAAGATTTCAGGAGGCCAAGACAAAAGTAGAAGAGGCAATGGCGAATGAATGCAGGAACTCTAAAGCTACTAGTATGTTGCTACAGTTGGAGTCGGAGAAGAATATCGTACGGTAGGTGCTTCACACAACCGTACCCATTAAGGTAACTAATCTCTTGCAAATGATGCCTTATCTCAAAGTAGCGCTTACAAATGTTATTGAAGAAAATCTTCATAAGAGTTCACCAGAACATATGCCAGAATTGGTAGCGGAGGCCGCAGATCCAATGCTACTGGCAGTGAGCATCGGAAGGAAACCAGCCGTCGTCGAGATGGAAATCTTGGGAATGAAATTATCTAACACCATCTTCGATGGAGGTTCAGGAGTAAATGTACTGCCAGAAGATACCTGGAAGTGTTTGGGTAAGCCGACTCTTTGGCCCCCGACATTCCACCTCGTGAGAGCAGATCAACATGGCATCAGACTGTTGGGTACACTAATGGAACAAAAGGTCTTGATCGGCACACAGCTGTTTCTGCTGAATTTTGTAGTCATCCCACAGGAGAAATGTGTACGATGCACTCTTGGGACAGGGATGGTTGATCGCTACCAAGGCAACCCACAACTGGAAGCGGAATACACTCTCAATAGAAAATCGGGGGAGGAAATACACCATTGATATGAAGAACTAGGCAGTCAGTGAAGATCTAGCATCTTCGGCATCTGAATCCCAAGGAGAATTAGAGGATGATGAAAGGAAGCTAATGGAACTAGATGAAGAAGGGGTACTGGAGATTGGAAGTTGCTCAGAAGATGAGACCAGTTCGTTGAACGGACTGTTTCACTGGAAGATGGAGGATTATGAAGTCTTCCACCTTGATTGCAACATGGTGCAAGTCAAGGAGGGGGAAGCAGAAGAAGACAAGGGCTCGACCAGTGAAACATTTCCACCTGAGTATGGAGAATATAAAGAAGGTATGGCCGAATTGGATGTGACGCAAGCACACAAGTTTAAACAGGACAAAATCATTAAGTATGAGGAACCAACGATGAAAAAGGTAAACCTTGGAGAATCAGCCAAACCTAAGGAGATTCTTGTGGGTGACGATTGGGACCCTGTCCTGAAAGCGGCAGCGTTCAGAATCTTCATGGAATATAAAGATGTTTTCTCCTGGACGTACAAAGATTTAAAAGGCGTACCACCGGAGTTATGCATGCACAGGATTCCTCTCGTATCGGGAGCCCAGCCCATACGAAAGCAACCGTACAGAATGAACAAAAACTATGCCGCTAAAGTACAGGAGGACATTGAGAAGATGCTGGAGGCCGACATCATTTTCAAGGTGGAGGTCAGCGAGTGGGTATCACCGATTGTCATATCATTGAAGAAAGAGAAGGAGAAAAATAGAATCTGTGTTGACTTTCGTAGTCTGAATGCAGTGACTATCAAGGATCCATTTCCCATTCCCTTCACCGACTTGATTCTGGAAGAAGTTGTCAGGCATGAAATGTACTCCTTTCTAGATGGCTTCTCGGGTTACAATCAAATCAGTATCGCTGAGGTGGACTGGGACGATGAACAATGGGAGGCTTACTTCGAGAAGAAGGTGCCTTGTTTAAAGACAGTGTTGAGGACGGAAGATACATTTGTGTCAACAGTGGACGGGTATATAGGAGACCTTCTGAAACAAATGCATCGAGAAAGAAGAAAAATACAAAGGGTTAGGAAGATCGCAACTCAAGATGGACTCTGGAAAATAATCCCTAACCTAGCGGGACCACCAACAGTACAAGGCGATGATGTTACGTGGTATCAACAGTACAGCGGAAGGTACATCAATGGAAGTTTTTGAGGTATTGGTCCTGCCCCTTTACTTGATAAATGGTTTGATATTGAATATATAGGAACATGTTGTGAGGAAGAATGTTATAAAAAGCCACCACACACATGTAAATGGTACTACACCTCAAAATTAAAAGTTCGGACACACAGCGAAGTTAGAGGGATAAAAAGAAAAGAAGAGAGAAGGGAGGAGAGGGAAACTGAACAGAAGTTGAAAAAAATAAAAAGAAAAGAAGAGAGAAGGGAGGAGAGAGAAAATGAATAGAAGTTGGAAAAAATAAAAATAGAAAGGAAAAAAGCTATGAGACATCGGAAAATAACAGAGTAAATAAGGAAGAACAAGGCGAATGGAAAAAAAAGAAGAAAGAAGAGAAAAATAAAAGAAATGTGAAGGAAGTCAGACAAGAAAGCAAAAGAAAGAAGAAAAAATTAAATAATAAATTAAACGACTTGGACATTAAGAAAATAAGTATTAAAGTGCTCAAATTAAATAAAGTGAAGCGAATTAAAATAAAAGTCTCGGCTATTAAACAAATCGTACGGCCAAGGGAGAAAGTGATTAAATTAAATAAAGTTAGAAATGAAATAAATATAGAACCTCCAATCATACGACCATTTAAAGATGAGATAGTTTGGAGAAAGGGAAAAATACAGCAAAATCACAAAGGGAGAGAAGAGAAGAAAAGTATGTATGGATTTATCAGTAGCAAAGGCACGTCAAGCACAGGGGAGCTTGTACGGCAGTTACAAGCTCCTTAGTCTTCATTCTGTTGGTCACTGGAGGTCGTACGACCATTACAAATTGAAATTTGTGTCAAGTTCGACATCGTACGATAGCTTGTTGATTTCTTCCAGGTCGTACGGCATCTTGTTAAGTTCTTCCAAGTCGTACGACATCTTGTGGATTTTTGGCAGGTCATACGGCAAGGTTTGGCATCCTCTCAGGCGTACGGAATTTGCAAAGTCATATGGAATTTCCAGAAGCTCAAAGTCGTACGGAATTTCCAGAAGCTCAAAGTCATACGAAATTTGCAAAGTTATCAGGTCGTATGGAATTTGCAAAGTTCTCAGGTCATACGAAATTCACAGAGTATTCAAGTCACAGGGAATTCACCAAGTCTTCAGGCCGTACGAAATTCCCAGGGTTGTCAGGCCGTACAGATTTTATAGAGTTGCCAGGCCGTACAGATTTTACAAAGTTGCTAGGTCGTACAAAATTGCCAAGTTGTACAGATTTTCAAGAATTGCCAGGCCGTACAGACTTCACAAAATTGCCAGATCGTATGGATTTCTCAAAGGATTTCACAAATTCTTCAAAGCGTACGAATTTCTCAAAATTGACAGATTGTATGGCCATCTCTAGTTCAGTCACTTCTCCAGGGCGTACGACATTTCCAGCCTTTACCAGATTTCAACAGTTTTGATAATTTCGACAGTTTTGATAATTTCGGCAGTTTTGATAAATTCGGCAGTTTTGATAGTTTCGGCAATTTTGATAATTTCGGTAGTTTTGATAAACTCGACAATTTTGATAGTTTCGACAGTTTTGATAGTTTCGGCAGTTTTCTCGAGAGTTATAAAATCAGCTAGAATCACCGAACTGATAGAAAAATGGACAAGGGCAAGAAGGCTGTGCAGCACAAGCCAAAGGTAGCCTCGGCTGGAAAAAGAAAGAGGATGGACGCTGATAGCGAGACGATGACATGGGAGAACCTGACTGGCAACGAGTGCAAACAGTGATGGCGAAACACTCCTGACGACCACTCCCTGAAGGTTGCGCTTCGGCACGCTCGGGTAGACAAAGCTGTGATAGTGCCCTTCTTCAATTCTTGGGAGTTTGAGCCTTGGTTGAAGGCGATGGTGGCCAACTATTGCAGGCATACGCACAAATCGGTGATTGATTACAGAGGTTGCCAAGTGACCATTTCATTTTGGCCGTAGGACTTCGAGTGAGTGTTTGGCGTACCAGCTTTGGGAATAGGGGTTAACAAACCCAAGAAGATGACACAGGAGCACAAGGAATTGTTGGTCAAATAGGTGTGTTGAAATGATTTGACAGCGGAGGAACAAAATACCATATGGAGTGCTGGCAACAGACGTCTCCGAAAACACTACTTGGCAACAGCGGAATGGAAGTGCTTGCTCGACCTAATGAAATGCCGACTCACAGGTGCCAGCCAAGTGTCAGATATTGCTATTTGGATGGTGGACTACATGGTCGAACTCCGCGTTGGCCGAGTGTACAACTGGGCGAGGTTACGTACAGAGCGGATGAGAGATTTCTTATCGCAGAGGCATAAGGCCTTCTACATGACCCAACATGCTATAGCCCTCTTTCTTAATGTCGTTCACACACAGGTGCCCAAAGGCAATTGGGGTCGCTTGCAACCACTTACTCACCTGGATCCTGGGTTGCCAATAGTATTCTACTGGTCTGAACTGGAAGCGAAGCAAGCTGGCGAGGGCATGGCTTCAGGAAAGAAGAGAAAATGGAAGGAGGCATCGGTGGAAGAGGGAACATCAGAGGAGGAGGCCTCTGAGCAGAGTGATGCATCAGACAGGGATGAGCCCATAGATTTGTCTTCCTCGCCCTCAGAGTCTAGTCCACCGGCTGATGAGGAGGTGTCCATTGCCATAGGGGGTTAGGAAGCAGGAGAGATCGACATACCATTGTTGTAGCCGACAGGGTTTACTCTTCCCACACCGCCAGCCAGGAAGAACACACACTCAGTGGCATTCACTCTTCTTGTTTTTCCAGTCAGAGCCGGACGATTGTTGAGGGTAGCTGCTTCACTACTAGGTGCATCGCCAGGGTGGGCACCACTTGCCACCACGACATCACAGGGGGCAGTCACTGTATCAGCAGGTTCCACTGCCTCGGTCGAGATATTGCCAGCGACCTGTTCCCTTACACCACCGCCAGGATCCACAATGTCAGGAGTGGTAACCTCAGTAGCAGGAACTAGGGGAACAATGGCAGCCACTGAGGAGACTACTCCAGCCCTAGGAGCACCCAGGGTAGCCCAGTTTGATAGCTAGTTGGGATCAGTAGGCCTCACCTTGGAAGTGGCCGAGCAGCCAGAACAGCCAGAACAGTGGGAGAAGAGTCCATCAGAGGGACTAGGGGGTGAGGAGGGACCAGTCGTTCACACTCAGCAAAGTGAGATGGTTAGACTTGGCGAGGATGCACTTGCACACCCTAAGGCTAGCATAGTAGAGGCACCTCAGCAGATAGTCGGGGAACCGCCCCAGGAGGAGACGGAACCTTGCACACCTTCCGACGATGAGGAGAACGAGGAGGGTGACTCCACGGAGGGATTTGTCATGGAGATGTCACAACCAGACCCATCAGACCCATTAGGCACGGTGCAACGATATGTACAGGAGCTGGAGCATATGGGCAGGTTGATGATCCGAGTGGGACAGGTTTCCAGAGACCTCAGGATTGGCCGATCTCCTCTAGTGGGCCAGGAAGTTCAGCGTATCTGAGGATTCGTTCAGATGGGGTGTGAGGCTGAGTTCACACGGATATTCGGCAAGGGGTGGCCAGGAGGAGAGACTCCTACAATGATGAGAGTCTGGCGGGGTTGACCACCAAGACTAGTAGGGCGAGACGCCGGGGTCCTGGAGAGCTTATATCACATAGAGCTTGCCTTTTAGGATGTCTTTATTCTCATGAAACGTCAAGTATTTTCTACTGAGGTAGCGGTATCACGAAGAGTGGATGCCTATAGACTCCTGCAGAGGGTTAAGGACGAGTCCTCTGCTACTATAAAGAGCATCCATGACTTGGCCGAACAAACTCGGCTTGCCAGTGAGAGGGGAGCTCGATTGGAGGTCTTGGAGCCTCGGGTGGCCGTCTTGGAGGAGGAAGAAAAAAAAAAAGAGGTAGCATGGGAGCAGCGAGTAAAAGCTTTGGAAGATCAGTTGGCTGCAAAAGATGTTGATTTAGTGGCCAGGAGTGCAGAGGCAGAGAAGGCAAAAAGCCAACTGATGGAGGCAGCCCATATGGTAAAGGCGACGAGGGAGAGGAAGATACTGGTAGATTGGCAGCTTCGCACACGTATGGAGGAGGTGAGGTGACTACGAGCAGAGCATTCTTCTACTACTCCGATGTCATTTGTGCATCCAGGGACGCACTCCCTTCCTCCTACCTCTCATTGAACTTGTCTTGCTATATGTATGTCGTCTAGAAGACGACTTCTTTTGTGGGGGGGATGATGTTAGTCATATATTTTACTTTGTTGTCGACCGTAGTCGGCCTTGGTCGTAGTCAGCCAATTGCTAAATAAAACTATAGATTAGTAAGGAATAATAATGTCATGTACTTTCGGGAAATCATGTTCGAATTAATGTTAAGGTTAATGTTGTTATGAAGCATCGTGTCGGCTGGTTATCTAACCACCACCGAACGCTATATGTAGCTTGTTGGGATAGTCGAGAGAGAGTGATGAGTGATGAGTTATGTGCCGATGGTTATATTGACAATCACTGTTGAATTTGTACATGATATTTTTGATAATGAATAAAAATTTTGGTGTTCAAATATGATATCTTTCTAGTTTACTATTTTATTCTATGTTCTACACATGACTAGTTTGCCAGTAGTACGTAAGATTTGAATCCCATTCCGTAGGAAAATAGTACTTAACCTCAAAATCATATTCGCAAAGAATTTACATCCATATCCTCTGCTTGGCATTCAGGTTCAGCTGTGTAAATATATACTGTAAGCTGCGATGATTGCTATGTAGCTCGAATCGATACCCCAATAAAAAAGTGCCTCCATCTCGCAAGGGCATGAACAATAGTGGCTAACTCCAAATCATGCGTGGGGTAATTCAGCTTGTGATCCTTGAGCTTGTGAGACTCATAGGAAATCACGTGACCTTCTTGCATCAACGGCTCCGAAGCCTTCCAAGGAAGCATCCATACACACCAAAAAATTCCTAGTAGGATCAGTAACTGCTAGGATAGGTGAACTGGTCAACTTCTCCTTAAGGGTCTGGAAAGCTAACTGGCACTGCTTTGACCAAATAAAATTCTTCCCTTTCCTCAGAAGAGAAGTGATGGGATGTGCAATCCTCGAGAAGCCCTGAACGAACCACCGATAGTAGCCCACTAAACCCATAAAACTATGAATCTCTGGAAAATTCATGGGTGTAGATCAATCTACGATGGCTTGAATCTTTAAAGGATCCACAACGATACCTTCACTAGAGATAACATGACCCAAGTATTTCACTTCAGTCTTAAAGAACTCACACTTCACCAAATTAGCGTACAACTTATTGTCTCTCAAGCACTGCAACACCTGTCTCAAATATTCCTCATTCTCCTCCATAGTTTTCAAGTAGATCAAGATATTATTAAGAAACACAATAACAAATATATCCAAGTAGGTTCAGAAAACTCCATTCATCAAACTCATGAAAACTGACAATGCCTTCATCAACCTGAACGACATAACAGTGAATTTGTAATGCTCGTAACGAGTGTGAAATGCAGTTTTGTGTATGTTTACCTTAGCTATCCACAATTGATGGTATCCTAACTTAAGATCAATCTTTGAGAATACCTTTTCCCCCTTTATTTGATTAAATAGATCATCAATTCTCGGCAAAGGGTACCGGTTCTTCACCATCACTTTGTTTAGCTGTCTGTAATCAATGCACAAATGGAGGGAACCATCCTTCTTCTTCTTGAATACTATTGGTGCTCCCCAAGGGGAAACATTAGGATGAATGAATCCTTTTGGTAATAACTCCAATTGTAACCGAAGCTCCTGAAGTTCATGTGTTGTCATCTGATATGGAGCCCGAGATATAGGTTTAGCTCTAGGTACAAGTTCAATTTTGAAGTTGATGTCACGCTTTGTTGGTATCCCTGAAATTTCACGCAGAAAAATATCAACAAAATCCTTAAGGAGAGGATAGTCATCCAGTGACACCTCTCGACCCTCTCCCAAATCTAAGTCACTAACTAACACAACAAACAACTGACATCCCTAACGGAGACACCTCTTTAGTTGCATAGCAAAAATCATCTGTAATGAGATGGTCCTCTGTATGCCAACAATCTTAACCTCACTACCTGAATCATCTACACATTGCATAGCCTTGCGACAACAATCTATCATTTCTTAGTGAACACTTAGCCAATCCATACCTAAAACAACATCATAGGAACCAAGAGGTAGGATTCAAAGGTCCACCATAGGCACAAGTGACCCAATTTTCAAACTACAACCTTGAACAAGCCATTCAACTACTACCTTTTCCCCGAAGGCCAATTCGACCTACCACTTAACCTCTTGCCTTGCTGCCACCAGTCTACAATGCTCCACTAAAGAAGGAGAAATAAACAAATTTGATGCACCAGAATCAAAGAGAATAGAGATACTAGTGCCTTACAACACACCTTATGTCTCAACCACGGTTTCCTGATGATTAACCTGGTGGTTGTCAACTATCGTGAATACTCGGTGTGATCTACCTGCATCACCCACCATCAGCTCAGAAGTGATTGGCCTCTGACTAGAACTTATAGTGTTCCTCTGTGGACATTGTCTAGCAATATGACCCTATTGGCCACAGGAGAAACAACCTATGCCCTAGCCAAAACCTCTGCCACTAGACAGTGCATTAGACTGTTGAAAACTACTCCGACTAGGTGCTTGTGTACTCTATTCAAGCTACTCAAAATGGTTATGCTAATCTTGTTACTAATTCTAATTCTTTCTCAACTGAGATTTTCCACTCTACTGAGATTAAGTATTGTTGTGCTTAGGCTATGAATTTTGCTACTGACCACCCTTAGAAGATGCATGATGACTCCTAGAAGAGCCTGTAGCTTGAGGTCGCCCACCTTGAGAACCAAATCCAGATGTAGGTGCATTTCCAATTTGAACACCTGTGTAACCTCCCAAAGCCATGGCCAAGTTTTCCTCCACAAGTTGAGCCTTCTCAATAGCTACTTCCATCATCTTTAGCTTGAAGACTTGGACTCCTCCACTGATTTGGGCATTCAAGCCCCTGACAAAGTGTTGTACTAGCATAGCCTCATCGTTACCGATTCTCACATACTGCTTGAGCTCATAGAACTGGCGCTTGTATTGTTCAACAAACATTGCCATTTGTCTCAACTTGTAGAATTCATCTGACTGACACTATCTTTGATGGTCTGAAAGGAAATAGGCCTTGAATCTCTCCATAAATAACTCCCAAGTCACTACACTGATGTCTAGGTGCAATTTTTTCTCTTCTAGTTGCCACCAAGTGGATGCAAAGCCTCTAAGGTGCATGATGGCGCACCTAGCCTTAGTATTGCTGCCATAAGGATGCATAGTAAAGCATCAATCCAAATCAATTAGTCATGTTTCTACCTCTAGTCCTCCACTAGTACCATCAAATATGGGAGGTCGTGCTCTCAATAGGTCTCTCATGTGGCCCACTACTATGGCATCTCGCTCCACTGCTAATTCTCTCTGCCTTGGTGATCTCTCTCTTTCTCTCTCCACCCGCTACTCCTCCTCTAGCCTAGGGCTTAAACAACAAGGAATCTCCGCAAGTAGCTGTCGTAACTACCCTCCTTCCAACCCAGCTACTCCGGATTTTGACTTCTACCTCCCAGATTGTTTTGGGAACTTTGATGTTCCTCACGTTCTGAACCGTGGGAGCTTGGAGATGATGAGCTCTAGTGGTTGGCTTCGTGGCCACCACCTCGGCCTCTTCCATGGCCATGAACCCTACCCCTAGGCATTTTCTTGCAAAAAATAAGAGGGGAACATGTAAGTTCAAGAGTTAAATGCAAAGGTTAACCTAATGGGCACAACTAACCTAGAGTACCCAGTGTTTGTCAACTTAGCTCTGATACCAAATTGTAATGCCTCGCCACGCAAACCCCAAAGGATAACTAAAACTAACAAATTACAACACAAATTTTTAAAAAAAGTAAACTAACATAATATGTGCATTAACATACAATACATGTAATGAAATTATACAAATACAATATCAACTATGTCCTCGGGGGAACACGAGACAACATTACTAAACATAAACCCATACCATAAAGATAATCAATGAATCCCAAGATTACATTATAAAACCATAATACAAAATAAGTAAACAATGACCATACATCCATTACACTACATTAATGAGAAACATCTATATATGAAACACATGATATAGTCAAGAGTATCCATACATTACATTGATCAACTCAGAATATACATATACATTGATAATATGGAATTACATCATTTCAGGATTACATATACATATCTGTGCTTCCCGACACATAGTGGGAATGATACATCAAATACAAGAGTAATACAAAAATGAACATGGCACAAATGAACTATGGTGAAGCTCTAGATCAACTACACCAACATGAACTCCACACTTCACGAACACCGTCTGGGGACCCAATGGGGTGCAAAGCACAATCCACCTGACCACGTGGACCCAAAGGCCCACCCCCCATGTTGGGAGATGGCAAGAAAGACCCACGACAAATAGCAGTCAAGCGGAATGCTACAAGACTCAAAAAAATAAGAGTAACAAGAAACATGGTTAACAACAACATCAAAATGACTACCTTCAGAGGCTCACAAAAGCAATAGAATAACCAGGGATGCTATAGGAAGAGTGTCATTGCATGGCCCTACATGGGTTACCTAGGCTACCTCTCACTAGGCGCCGACCCCCATCTATGGTTACCCTAGCTACCTCTCACTAGGTGTCGGCCCCATATGGTGACACATGTGGGGCCACTAGCCTGTCGTGAGGATGAGGTAGTGATCGTGTTGACCATGGCCTTCTCAACCTACCCTTAGTCTACAAAAGCACTAATGGCATGGGAAAGGCATCTTACTTATCTTATTAGTGTGTACCTACCCAACCCACTAGTTAATTTTATTAAGTTATCACTTATTAAGAAAACTCTTCCATGGGATACCTAGGCTGCCCCTTTGTGCGCTAGCCCCCATGAAGAACCACTCTCCCTAGTAGCACTGAAACACAAATATAATAACATTAAGGGTTGTACCAAATCACAAACACTAAAATAATGAGAATCAAGTACACATGTGAGGCATCGACCTTCCCACACAAAGCCATATCAAAAGGCAAGAAAACCATGAAACAAGGTAACACCCACAGGAGCTCGAGACTAGAAATGCAATCAATGAATCATAAAGGTCAAATCATGGAAATCCACATAAAATAAGTTTCCCAATGCCTCTGGAAGCCTATAAAACAAACTACCCATAAACTCCCAATGGTAAATAACTCAATGAAAAGGGTCCCCACATGACTAAACACAAAATCTCATCCAGTTGAAATATTTCAAGGGGAAAAGAAAGCCACCCACATGGAAACATAAAAATCAATCCTTTAATTTACTAACGCATTCAAAGTGGAAAACTTAAAAGAAGAACATTTACATACTAACGAACTATGCAATATCTTATACACATTTAAAGTAACCATTTCAAAGAACATTTTAAATAGTCAATTACATTATACTTACACATTCACCGTGAATTCATCCAATTAATTAAGGAATTCATGTACATATTCTATTTCTAATTACTCATTTTAATATGACAATTTTTTTTTAACAACACCCATATATAAACCTATTCTAAAAATAACTTGAAATGTATTTTTACACAATAAATTGTTCTCTTTTCTAATATAATTCCTAATATGTATATTTCACACACACACACACACACACATATATATATATATAGTCACAAAGGACTTGAAATATATATAAATATGAATATATACGTACACATAACATATTCAATTTAAAACTACTGCTGTGAATAATAGTATTTTCATATTCAGCTTAAAGCACTATTGTTTTTAACCAACACATCAACTAAAATAAAACATAGCAACAATTCAACACCCATATATATATATAAATAAATAAAAGGAGTGAATATAGTCAGACCATGCACTAGGCACCATGGAAAATGGCTGCCTACAGCCAACAACGATTGTCTTCTAACAAAAAAAATCAAAAGATAAAGACATAAACAAATAACATCGATGCCCAATAGAACTTCTAAGGAATGAAAACTGTAAAACAATATACAAACAAGGCAGCAACAATTCCAAGCATAAAACCCACCTATAAACAAGGATACACCTCAATCAAGTTGGCTGCAACAAAAAAAAACCTAGGCCAAAGTCTAAAATTTTCAAACAAACTGTGCTGCAAGAATAGTCAAATACTATTTCCATTTAGAAGGGATCGATCTAGACAATGTACAAGGTAGCATACATAAATGAAAGTATGTAACAACAATATAATATTCACAAGAAAAATTGAGCTCCCTAACTAGCAAAGAGAAAGCTGCGGTCAGATTAAGATAATCTCCTACACCTAGCCGACTTTCCTCAGTGAAAGAAACCTTGAGCCAAGCACAATACAGGTGTATAGTCCATAAATTAGAAGGAAAAATAAAACTATTAGAAGTAGACATGGTGACACAACCACCATTAAAAATACATAATCATTAAGAGAACTAAGTAGATTCGAATGAAATCTCCCTTAGTTGGTTCGTGCGAAGTAAGACATTTGGGTGATTACAAATGAAATCAAACTCTCAACAAATGGGTGAAGGACTGCTGCAAAGAGAAAAGCATACACCATTCCACTACTATAGAGATAATGGGGTGACCCAACACAAGACCACTGTGCTCAAAAGAAAAGCATGATCCAAATTACAATACCTGACCACGAATAAACATCTACTACAAGCTTAGGAGACATATAATACGAAGCATTGAAATAACAGGAATAAAACCAAGCAAAGGGTGAAAACGGATTGATGAGAGAGGATACCGAATCTCAATGCAAATACCAATGCCATGCTTATATTTTCATTTCCATCGAATCATAAACATTTAGTTTTAGCAAACAAAAAAATGGGTGATATCCACAAACTATAGATAAATGAAGACGGGCCAAATAATTCCAAACTGAAGTCCTACGCTTCGACGTTGGAAAAAATGCACTGATTGAGCTCTTTCGTAGCTGAAATCCACACTCCAAAAGTAATTTCTAGAATACCCAAAATTTGTATTTTTAATTGACAAGTGAAAAAAAAAACAATTGCAGAGACAAATTCTTGTTGAATAACCAAAAAATTAACTTCCCTTTTTTTTTCTTTTTCCCCAACTTCAATTAAAGAAAATATCTTTATTTTTTTGAAAATAAAATCAAATGATGAATCATTAAAAACATAAAAAATGACAAGTTGCCCTCTCAATTTCAGTTAGAAACTACGCATGCACTTGCACACAAAATATTGCCCGATTTAAATTTCTTTTTACTTATTTTGTTTAATAATTTAACATTATCACATAAGTCCCCATTTTAATATCCAATTTAATATTTTATTTAATACGAAACTATCCATTATATTTAAATTTAAAAATAAACATAATTAAAATATGGAATAATATCCGTTATATTTCATTAAAATATTCCTCATTAATAAAATAATAATATATAATAATTGAATCATCATAACTTTGTGAATTAATTTAATAATTAATTAATCAACAACCTTCACTTAATAATTTAATAATTTGATTTGATACTTCAATGAAATCAACCTAACACTTACGAATGTCTTTAAACTAGACCAATTAAATGAATGACACAAAACAAAACGATACCAAAATGGGAATGGGGTTGCAAATGGACCACATCATCAAACACAATGACGGGGTGACGAACTAGGGTGGGGAACTTTCTTGTCAACTCCGGTTTCCACATCATACCCATTGGGCTTGTAAGGCATGCTCAAGCCTGACATTGCAAGTGGATTCAATGCCTATTACCTACATCCTGCATGAAACCAAATGTCAAGCAACATGTATATCCAATAACAAGCACACTGTGAGAGGAAGTCGTAGTATAGCAGGCCACTCGTGAACGAGCGATGCTACACCATCCTCTCATCAAGACTCCAACTAGTAAACACATTATCATAAATATCATAATGCAATTACTAATCAATTGCATAACAACATAGTACTACATCTAGATGATAAACATAACCAGTTAAATCCAAACACCACATCAAACACCATGTATCAACATAACATAAACATCCAGAATAGTATCATAACCATCCAAGTAAACTAAACTATCAACCAACAAAATCAAACCGGTGAACAACCACCAACATTGTCTCAAGGTACACAACATGACAAGAAAAAGTATCAGAACAATGACAACAACACGAGAGGCATTACATAATTATTCATGATATCAAAAAGGGAAAAAAATATTTATTCTATTTTTAGGAACTTGACAGTATTTCTTTCTTACTTAATTTTTTTTATTTTCTATTTTTCTTTTTGGTTAACTCATCAATCTATTTTTTCTCCTTTTCCACTTGGCTGACCTCTTTTTCAACTTCATTGTCTCTTTGTTTCAGTTAACTTTCCCATGTTGTGGTATTCTCTGTAGACATGTTTTAGATATTTCTATTTTTTGAATCACTTTTCTTTCCCATCCTTCTTACTTTTTTCATTTTAAAAATGAGCAGCTTGCCTTTTCACATTGTCTTATTCAATCTCATATGTTGATCTTCTATTAAATCTGATCATTTCATTTTCCTAATTTTGTATATAGAATTGATTATACATCTCTTCACTATTACAACTACCATCTTCAAATTTTCATTGTTCTTATTGTGTTGACTACAAGTGCAAAATCTATCGGTGTACATTCTATGGTTGGAATTAAAAGAAAATTATTTACTTTTGTTGCAATTTTCTCATTGGTTTCTAGTATTTTATTTGTGGTTCGTCATTTTGACATTTTTTAGTCTCTGCCATGTATGCAGGGAGCTAATGTTATCGCCTCAATCTTGCATATTAAAATTGAGAGTCAGTACTCACGCTTGAATTTTTTTTCCAAAGTTTTGTTGATGCTGTGGGAAATATTTATTAAAAGATAATTGTCAATGTTTTCTTGCAATTTTGTCATTGGTTGGTGGTATTTTCCCCGTGGTTTTTTCAAATTTTTATATGCTTCAAAATAATAATTGTCATACACATCTTTTCTATTGGAAATATTTCATGAGTTCCTTAGTATAGTGGTGTCTTTGCATGCACTCTTCGTGGGGACATGTGGCGTGTTAAGCAATACATTTGTATTTACTATTTGTGAGTTCTCATTTATTGTGAGTAGAGTGGAGTGCATCTATCATTGGCGGGTAATAGTGTGAAGTCTTAAATCTTTCTACCAATCTTTCATGAATAGACAGTTAATTTGGATTGGAAAAATACAAAACCATGAGCAAAATGCCAAAAGTCAATGAGGAAATTGCAAATACATACACACACACACATATATATATATATTTATATATATATATATACTTGTATATGTACATATGTATATGTGTGTATGCATATATATATATATGTACATATATTTGTACATGTATTGTGGTGTTGAGTTTTGAGACTGTCAAGTAAAGGACCATTTGTGTTGTTTGGTAGATACACACACACATATGTATATGTGAGTAGACTGAAGTGCAACCATCATTTGTGGCTTGTGGTGTGAAGTTTTAAGTCTATCTATCGCTCTTTCATGAATAGACAATTAATTTGGATTGAACAAATAGAAAACCATGAGCAGAAAGCCAAAAGTTAACGAGGAAATTGTAGAAAAAATATATATACAAGTATATATATATGTGTATATATATTTATATATGTACATATGTATATGTGTGTGTGCATATGTGTGTGTGTGTGTGTGTGTGTGTGTGTGTGTGTGTGTGTGTGTGTGTATGTGAATATATCTATATGTATGTATATATGTATATATATGTGTATATATGTATGTATGCTATTTTTGGATTCTGCATTTATGTGGGCCTATTTTTCATTTATTATGAATAGATTCAAATGCAGTTGGCATTAATGAATTATGGTGTTGAGTTTTGAGACTTTCAAGTAGAGGGTTGTTTGCATTGTTTAGTACACACACATACATACATACATAAATATATATACATATATATATATTTATATATATGAGTATATATATATACATTTATATATATGTGTATATATATATGCATATATGTATATATATAGAGATATATATATGTATATATGTGTCTATGCATACATGTTCATTTGCTCAGATTGTTTGATGGGGGTGAAATCCATCTCTATTGAGAGGGTTTATACCTATCGTGTTGGTAGTGATAGAGAAGTTGGTTGTAGTTTCTATATATTTTACGTTGTGATGTTGCATTTTTTTAACCTTTTACAATGATTTAATCTTTGGTGTTCTTTATCGATGAATGTTTTCATGAGTTGGTTCCTGTTTTCCCAATTTCTTGATGGGCTTATAATGTTTCAGTGTTGTTTTCGTCTAGTGTGGATGTTCAAATTCCAAAAGTCTTAAAATGAAGCTTATGCTATTTTTTTGGCAATATGTATTTTTCCATTTCAAATAAATTGTGTGCACATGAAACAGTGATAAACATTGGAAGAAGTCTATCTATACATGATATAACTAATGTACCGTTGATGTTTCAAACCATGCATGTCATGGATATTTTATATAGATAATACTTCTTCCAATGGTGTCTATTTGGAACTGTTAAAATGAAGTTTGTGGTTTTCCTTTCGTCTCTTTTGTCATTGGAAAATGGTGTGTTGTTTGTTGGTTCTGTGTATTCTGTAGTTGCAATTAGTTATTATATGTATGTATATAAATATAAATATGCAAATATATATCAAACATACATATATATGTATTTATATGTATGTATATATATATGTATGTATGTGTGTGTGCATATAGATATATATATGTTTATGCATATATAAATGTATGCATATATTTCTATATGTACATATATATATGTGTGTGTGTGTATGTATGCATGTATACATATGTGTTTATATGTACATGTATACTCTGTAATTTTACATTTATTCAGATCTAATTTTCTTTTGTTGTGAATAGATTCAAGTATAGTTGCCATTGGTGCATTATGGTGTAGAGCTTAGACCCTGTCAGGAAAAAGATTATTTGCATTGTTTATCACATGTATATATGTATGACCATTATATAAGTATATTTAGGTACATATATATATATATGTGTGTGTGTGTGTGTGTGTGTGTGTGTGTGGATATGTATATATAAAATTATGTATACATGCATATGTATATGTGTTTATATGTGTGTGGATATACATATAGACATAGGTCTATACATATGCTTTTATATATGTATATTTATATACATATGTATATATGACTGCATATGCATACATATATATTTATATATGTTTTTGTATAGGTGAATATATATGTGTGTGTGTGTGTGTGTGTGTGTGTGTGTGCATATATATACATATGTATGTATACATATCTATAAATGCATATATAAATCATCGATATTGTTCCACATCATCTTGGTTAGAAACATGACATAATGTGTTTTCCAATGGTTGCTGAATTTGTAGGAATCTATCCCAATTGTTTTTTGTTTGGCATCTTCTATCTGGTATCCAGATCAGTACACTACTGCAACAATGTGTAGATGTATGCTCTGAAGTAGTTTAAGCAGTTGCAAAAACTATGGCTAGAAATGTGTAAGAAAGAGAACATAGACAGTTAAATATATTGATTCAATATCTAACTATTATTTTCATTGTGGCTGATAAGCATCATAAATCATCTTTTAGGTAAATTGCAATTCCATTTATTTTTTATAGGCTAAACAGTTTCAGATAATGCATTATAGTATATGTTTGTGACCTTCTCTTTGAGTTGGTTTTCAGGCTGGCTATAGATAGAGAAACTGAAATTGTGCAGGAATTTGCACCTATGACAATGTGTGTTGTTCAAGAAGTAGAGATAAGAATTGAAAAGTTTGACTAGGATGTGAGTAAGATTTAAATTATTTCATTTTATACATTCATTTTCAAATGTCCCCTGGATCATGTAAGGTACGGACATTAAGATTTAAGCTATAATGGATAATGCAGTGTCTTCTCCTGGTTTTGCTTACTTAGTCTTCTTATTCTTTTAACATGATTAAACTATGGGATAGTTTGGCTGCTGACATGGATCTGACCATTGGTGTTGCTTCTTCAAATGTTACCAAACTGCATCTCAAAAAGGTAGCTAGAATCACAAGCAACAAAATCATATTTGCTTGAAGTTATTTTTGACTTTCCTAACTACATCTATTGATTGTCATAGCAATAAGCTATTTCTTCTATTATCAAGGAATCTATCAATCTTAATAGTAAATAAAATCTATGTAACCATGCATTTCAATTCCCAATCAGACATGTTGAGTACTATGAGCAATGCAACTTGCTCACTAGGGATACCCACAATGAGTTCTTGAACATGTGCATGATGCCCATGGATGAAGAAATAGACAAAGCATTAGGTATATCTTGAACAAGTAGACATGTTTCAATGACTTTCTCTCTTTCATGGAAATACAATTTACTTGAATTGAGTACAAAATTTGAAGAAAAAGGGCCTAGACTCATTTTATATAAAATATTTTCATGAATAGAAGGATAAATTTAAGTTCATGATTTGAAGAAAATGCATCACGCCAATAGTGTGCAGAGAACGTTGGCACACCAATTCCCATACAATAGACATAAACGCTTTAGACATACATAGATTTAATGGTTTTATACATTGAAAATTTCTAATTACTTAGACCTAATTTTCATTTTCATTTAATAAATTCAAGTGTAGTTGCAATGCATGTGTGCAAATAGTAGGCATTAACCCATAAAATGCAAAGATGTAAAAAAATATAAAATGGCATTGTAAAAGATATAAGAACCTACAAATGATTTGCTTTTAAATTCAAAAATTGTAGACATAAACCCTCTCAAAAGGCATCAATTTCACCCTCATCAAACATAAGTATGTTTATGTAGATGTGTGTGTGTGTGTGTGTGTGTGTGTGTGTGTGTGTGTTTATATATATGTATGTACATATACATTTATATATGTGTATATATTCATAAATATTTATGAGTTGTTTCTTCCAACACTATAGATGTAAAGCCTCTCAACAAAGACAAATTGCAACCAACTCTTTCTTTGTTTCCAATATTAGAGACATAGATCTTGACAACAGACAAAAATGTCTGTCTCATCAAACTATCTGAGGTAGTGAGTAAAGAACATGAAAATGACAGTGTAAAAGATATAGGAACTTACAAACCTTTTGCTTCCTACTTTGAATGTGAAGAATGGGTGAATTGGATCATTTAATCTACATCTATGGGTAGAGAGAAATGGGAAGTTGAATGGAGAATGTAGGTAGTACATGTCAAAGCAATCATCTTGATTGAATTCAAACAACAGAGTACAGGGCAGAAGAGACATTGACAATTGGGTGATAACAGTTGCTTTTCTACACAAGGGTTGAATTAGCACATGCAAGAGAGTGAATGCTAGTGTGTGGTAATGCTGTTTGTAAATGAATTTATCTATATCAAATGTCTCTATGTTGGTTGGAAAACTATCTGGGAAAGCAACCAAAGTAGAACAACTTCTTTCCAATTCCCCACATTCTGAACTATGATAGATGTAGACTGTGTGAGTAGACAAAGATATCATTCTTGTTAGCCAATATAAGCAAATGAATAAACATTTAAAATCATTGAAATTTATACCATAAGCAATTAATGGCAGTTGAATTACAGTCTATTGACATTAAATAGGAATGGTGGACTATATATGCATAGGCCCATTATTAGAATGGTATGCTATAGCTAAGAACATTTAAAAGCCATGGAATATTTCCACTATTTAGCAATACATCACACTTACTATTGGCGAGTTTTAATTTATTGTGGGTGGATTGAATTGCAGGTTTCATTAGTTGTTTGGGGTGTGAAGTTTTAAGTCTTTCAAGCAAAGTATTACTTGCCTTGTCTGGTCATTTGATCAAGTTGTTTCATGGCTGAAATTTGTGTCTATTGAGAGGGTTTAGATCTACCATGTTGAAAGCGACAAAGATGGCATTTGTAAGTTCCTGTATCTTTTACACTTTCTTTTTTTTAGTTGTGTATTGTTTACCTCAAATTGTTTGATAAGGATGGGATCAATATATTTTGGGAGGATTCATGTCTAGCATTTTGGAATTGGAAAAACAAAGCGTTTGTAAGTTGCTATACCTTTTACAGTGTCGTTTCATGGTTGTTTGCATCTTTGCTTTTTAGACTACAGTCTACACCCAATAAATGAGAACTCGCAAATAGTAAATGCAAATGTACTGATTAACACGACACATGGCCCCACGAAGAGTGCATGCGAAGACACCACTATACCAAGGGACTCATGAAATATTTCCAATAGCCAAGCTCCCTGTGACAATTATTATTTAAAAACAAATAAAAAATGGCAAAACCATAAGGAAAATACCTCTAGCCAATGAAAAAATTACAAAAAAACAGCAATAATTAGATTTTAATAAATATTTCTCTCAACATCAGCAAAACTATTAAAAAAAAATTGGGTGTGGTTCCCGATGGTCAATTTTAATATGTAGGATTGAGGCGATGAAATTAGTTTAGTTCCATTGTTAGTAGGATTTGAAATTAGTGGAGCCATAAAATGCAAAGATGTAAAAAAGTATAGAATGACAATGTAAAAGACATATGAACTTACAAACGCGTCATCTTTCAATCCTTGCACAATAGACATAAACCTTTTCAACAGACAGATTTAATGATTTTATGTGGAAGCATTTTCCAATTGCTTAGACCTAATTTTCATTTGGATTTAATAGATGTCTTTACAATGACTAGCAGAGAAGAGGGCATTAATGGATAATGGTGTTAAGTCTTCTAGTCAAGTTCAGAGACTAATCCATAAAAAACATTCAATGATAGGGAAGGGTAGAGATTAACACACAAGATGCAAAGATCAATAAATAATAGACATTAATCCATAAAATGCTGACATGTAAAAAACTATAAAATGAAATTGTAAAATATTTAGGAACTTACAAATGAATCATTTTCCACTTCCAATACATTAGACATAAACCCTATCAAAAAATACAAGTTTCATTGTCTCAATCGTTCTCCAAAGTTTTGCAATGGTCCAATCTCTGTTGTTCCCTATCAGTCAATGTTGTTACGGATTAATTTCTGTTTTTTCAATTTTGTCATTGGCTTTTGATAGTTTGGTGTTTTTTTGTATATTCCCAATTCAAATTTATTGTGTATTCATGAAACATTCATAGACATTGAAGGATTTCTATCTATTCAAGATATGTCTGATTTACCATGGTTCTGAGCAAATGAAAAAACAATGCAAATAATACTTTGCTTGAGACACTTAAAACTTCAAACCATAAGTCACTAATGATAGTTGTACTTCAGTCCACTTGCAATAAATGAGAACTCACAAATACTAAATACAAATGTACTGCTTAAAGATTCCTACAATAATTTTTATTAAAAAATAAATTAGAGATTGACAAAACCATGAGGGAAATACCAACAACAAATGACAAAATTGTAAAAAAAATAGTACTGTGTACCTAACTATGATAGGCTTATGCATTACTAATGTTTTTAACTATACACATGTTTTCACTGCACATGTCTCTATGGATAGGTGGCATTGTTCATAGTATTTCACATGCCTTGTCTAGAACTAGTGCTAGTGTTGAGCATTGGAAATTGAAATACATTGTTATAGAGATTTCCATTTATTATTAAGATTGATAGATGCTTTGTTGTTCTCATATGGCAATTGCCATTATTTTCTATGTACGTGGGAACATACAAGATCAAGTTTATAACAAGCTATGGCCTAAATTTGTAAGTTCACTCTTTATTATCTCTACCTTATATAATCATGGCCTATTCTTTTTGCAAGAGAATTACTTTGGGCAAGTATTTGATTATTGTTATGTTCTGTCTATATATTATTACAATGTCGTTCAACAAAGATATATTGTGAAGTTGATAATTCGATGTTTGAATGAATATTTCACTTATATTTGTAGTTATACATAAAAGGACTTGGTTGCTTGTTTCCAATCATTTTTAATCAACCCTATTTCGCTATAGGAATCAAATGTGATAAATATGAAACATTTGGCAGGGTGACATTCATGGTTAGAGAGTAGAGACTATAGAAATTTCCTAGCTTCAAAGAACTTGAAAAACTTTGTGGCTATGTCGGCATCGATATTGGTTGTTGTTGCTCTGTTTGAGCTACTAGTAGTAAGTCACCAAGATCTACGTTACAAAACTAGGCTTATGTTTTAAACTGTATGAAGGGGAGCTATAATTTTGTATATAAGTTTTAATACAAGATTTCAGAAAAGCTTAGTTTTCATGCACATTCAAATGGAATTCCTAATTAGATGTTGGGCAAATAGGATTGCCTTGAGTAGTGCAATGATAATGCTCCTTAGGGCTTGAGAGCACAAAGTTTTCTTGCATACTACATTTCACAATGCCCCTTTCCATAGCACATTTTATTTCTCTGTTTGGAAAAGTTTTTGCTATTTACAAATTGAAAGTGCAGAATTTCCTTAGAAGTTGCAAGGTTGCAATTACATTGATACATATATGTATATATATATATATACATGTGTATGTATATATGTATACATTTGTATGCATATATATATATGTATATGCTTATGTGTACACATATATGTATGAATTCTAGAACCATACATGAAGCTACAAAGTATAACAATACTAGTGCCAAAATTGATTTATGTATTTGCTCGCTACTCAATTCATTTGGTTTTTTTTTGTAGATTCTACACTATATATGATTTCCAGTTTCATAATACCTTACAACAATTTGTGTTCCTCTTGAACAATGTGAGTAATACATAATCATGCTTATTTCTTTTTTTCTTAGTTTTAAATTCATGTTGCGCTGCCTGATAGTCCTAAACCAAGTTTCATTTTGGTCACATGGAATGATCTTAGGAATTTGTTTTTGCATTGTAGGATTCTTCATGCGCACTATGGCTGTCCCATATATTTGATGCAAGAATACACATATGGAAAGTATTTCCATTTCCTAGGGCCAAAATGTACTCTAATTGCATGAAGCCAAAAAGAAATCTGAACTTGGTTTGTTTTCCAAATAGCTCAGGCCATTGTCACTATGACCCACTTCAACAAAAAGAACAATTGACTCAAAACATCCATATGAATGATCCACTTTCTGTTCAACACATGTCAAGCACATTCAAATGAAAGACAACAAATAATATGAGTAGTTTTGATAAAAAAAACAAATAGTTCCAACAATAGATACAAAAACTAAAGCAAAGTTAAGATCACATGAGACATTACGCTCCTTGAAAGCACAAATCCACAATGCACCAGCATCCCATGCAAATCTCTCACACAGTACAACATCTAGTGCTCTACTACCAACTAGCAATGGCAAAAGAAAAATTCAATTCTACACACTTGCTAAAATTCAATACTGCGATTCCAACCAAAATTCAACACAACAAAAATCATTATGTTTTTTGAAAAGAAAAATACGAAGTGGACAAAAGGAATGTGCTTTACATCTGGAAAAATTCAAACATAGACCATATAGACATTCTATGCTCCAAAAGACAAACAATACTTTCCAACAGACAAAAGCAAGAAGTGCTCGATCTAAAAACAACCCCATTCTAAAATATATTAACTCATACTTGCAAAGGATAAACGATGGACCCATTCAACCATGCTCTATTTGCGACATGTTGCATTTCCATCACAATATTTGTAAAGTTGATAGTGCACTCGAAGCTGCTATGTTTGTGCTATTTATTGAGACATACGAAAAAAAAATAGAGATAGGCAACCCATTTGCAAACAATGTATACAAGCCATAGTAGATGGTAAGATACCATTTGTTTCCACGCCTTCAACAATAATATGGAATGAAAAAATAGATGTTGTTCATTCTTTGATTGCTCCTGAAGAAAGGCTTGTCTCTTTGCGCATAGCTTTTGCACAGATCAGGCAATTGGGATACAAATGGGCGCAATATCGCTTATCCGAAACAATTATCAATTACCTGTAGATTTTTATAAAGTGCAACAAGCATTTCCTAGACAAGTAGACGAAAGCACAACAATGGAAGTTAGGCTAAAACAAAATATAGAATATGATAGTGCATATGCACAAGGTAATGTTAGACCTGCCATAGTCATGGATGCTTTAATTGCACTATGTAAAACACCATTATACCAAAAAGAGAACATATCTAGAAATAGAGAATGACATGAGTTGTTGACAAAGAAGACAACACAAATACAAATAGATTCTAAAATAGGATTGAATATGCTAGATGACACATCTGAAGATGATGAGGAGCCAGTAATTGAATAACTTATACATTGGTTTAATGAACTGCAATCTATCAAAGACCTTGACACAACAATCATTGAAATTGCACCATCAGAAGGGTTTAAACCTCTTGGTATTTTCTAGGACATGTATGTAGAGGAGATGAACTTCCAGACTTTGTTCTATGGTTCAACTCATCCAATTGACACTACTAGAAATTTGACGTACCAAAAAACTACAAGATGGAAACTTATGCATAAAGAAAATGACTTTGCACAACATATTACAAACTTTTTTTTCAAGGCTATTAAGATTATTATCCACCAAGTATCCTCACTAGCATGGATTTGTATATGGAAAGATGAATTGAAAGGTGGAAAATTGCTTGCAAAAGATATGCGTAGTCCAACAAAACTTGAAAAAATATTACGATCTCCATTGGGCTATAGAACATTAAAAAGCATTTAGATCTCCCCTGACTATCTGGAGAACACAAAAAATAATATACTTGCAATGATAAGACAATTGGGAACTCCAATTTTTTTTGTCACATTAACAAGTGTTGAGAATTTTTGGGAGCCATTATGCAAAGCTTTGCACTAAATATGTATTCCACAACAATCAAAGTGGAATGAAAGTATAGAAGAGAAGGACTTGGATTTCAATATTAGAAAAAATTTAGTGCTTTGCAGTCGTTATTTCAACCACAGAGTCAATGCATTTCAGAAAATGATGCTAAAAATCCATGAGCTATTCGAACAAGTCCCAAACTATTCTTTTGTTACAAAATTCCAAAATTGAGGCAATGACCATGTTCACTTTTTGCTATGGATAAAAGATGCACCTATATATGGAAAATGTTCAAATGCTGAAATAGAAAGCTTTGTGGAAAATTATATTTCGTGTGACTCATTACTACTTGATACAAATCTTGCCAAAATGAAAACACATCATCATACAAAGACTTGCAAGAAATACAAAAATTCGAATTGCAGATTTAGTTTCCCTTTGCCTCCAATGAGGAAAACAATAGTTTTAAAACCACTTGTGATTCCTAATGCTACATTCAAGGAGAAAGCAAAGAGTTTTTTTAAGAAACTAGCAAATAAACATTACACAAAGGAATTTTTGTTTCAAAGTTTCTTGCATGAATTGGAAATGGATGAAAATGACTGCATTACAATGCTACGATCAATGTTGACAAACAAAATTGTCATGCTAAAGAGAGACCCATCTGAAATTTGGATAAATGTGTTTGTAAAGAAAGTGCCTAGACTATGGTATACAAATATAGACACATAATTTATTTTAGATGCATACGTTGCTGCATCTTACTATAGCTCATATATGACAAAACAAGATAGAACATTGTCTTTAGCATTTCGGAAATTGCGACGTGAATGCAACACTGCTTATGATGGAAAGGTCCAATTTATATGCAAGTTTGGAAATGCATTGCTTAACTATCAAAAAATTTCCAATCGTCAAGCCGTTCATATCATTCTTTCATTTCCACTCTGTAAATGCTCAAGGAATACTATTTTCATCAATACTACACCATTGGAAAGCTGAGTGTTCATGTTAAAAAGTCCTCAGATATTAGCAAAAGAAAAATACATGCAACGGCGAAAAGCTCTTGACAATTTGTCATTGGCTAAATATGCTTTTTTTTTTACTCTAGAAATCCAAAAAATATGTAAAAAAGAGCAAGAGCACAGATCATACACTATGTAAGATACAATCCACACATTGATCCTGAAAATTATTGCAGAGAAAAACTTATGCTATATGTTCCTTTTAGAATGAGTGAATAGAGCTTTCTAATTGGATATGAAACATGAAGTGCAATGTTCAATGCAAAGAAAGTGCAAATTGCAAGTATAAAAAAAAAAATTATTGCACAAATTGTTCCTAAATGGGGTTACATTGATTAGGCTTCTGTGAAGGCTAAAAATGATACTTGCCCAACAATAGACATTGCAGATGGAATTGATGCAAGTAGCCAAGGAAATGGAATTGAAAAATATGACATAATGAATGACATGAGCCATATCAAGAATACAAAGTTCAAATATCATCTCTACAAACAACTATTCTCTGAGATTGCACATCCATTTCTTTTAAGCAATGAAGAATACTAAAAATTACGAAGGAAGCTGAACAAAGAACAAAAATCTATAGTAAAGGACATACTAATGGTAAAAAGGATTACTCCAAAAAAATCATTGTACTTGTTCTTGATAGGTGGGGCAGGCATAGGGAAAACATATAGAACAAAAATACTTTTTGAAGCAATGATTCAATACTATGATAAACAACTAGATAGTGATCCATTGAAGCCTAAAGGCATTATTATTACTTCTAGAGGAAAAGTTGCATTCAATGTAGGTGGAATTACTGCACATTCAATCTTCCAATTGCCATGTAATTCTTCAAAAATGTTTCCTCTAGATTCAAACACAACGAATGCTCTAAGAAAAAATTAGAACAAATGAAAATTCTTCTTATTGATGAAGTATCCTTGATCAGTTCAAAAATGCTTTACAATATTGATAGAAGACTCTGTCAAATTAAGCACACACCAACGACACCTATTGGAAACATAGATATCATTTTCTATGGTGACTTCTACCAAGCACAACCTATGTGTGATACTTGGATATTCAAAGAACCAATAATAGATAAGGAGAAAATGTCATACACCTTTTGGACCGACAATTTCAAATTCTTTGAACTAGATACTGTGATCAGACAAACAATTAATTTCCATACTTAGCTATGCTAGGACCGACCAACAAACAAATGGAGACATTGCCTATTTGAATACAATGTGCTATAAGAAACCTCTGAATGATCCACGTGTTGGAAAGAGACACTGCACAAGTTATCTGGTGTTGTCATTGATGGTAACCCTAGTCAATGATTCAATCCACACATCATCATTTGATCATACTAGAAGTTAGATTGAAGATCAGTAATTAACTGTCAAGTTAGGACAAAGCATCTGGCAAAATTGTGTTCATCGATCCATATGCAATTTTCTATTAACTTTTTGAGTTATGGATCTTAAGGAAGGTTGTTTGGTATATGATCTCTATTATTCTTGAATCTTAGAGCCTCATATTGATTTGTGTGCAAGTTAGGAGATTTGATTGATTAATTTTCTATTTAATAGTGCATGAAGGCCAACTAAGTGAATGTAACCGTTGTAGATATTCAAGGAGGAATTGTTTAAGTGTTTTTGTGTTCGAGCATGTTGATTTGGGTCCTCACTATGTTGTGGCCAACTTTGGTTGGTGCACATTGAAATTTAATTATGGATTGAGCCAATAGTTTGTAAATATTTCATATTTTGTTGGAGTCGACATGTAACGACTAAATATTTAGTTGCGGATATATATAAGTGATTGATTATATCATTTTGATATATGAACAAAGTGTGTTGTATGTTGTGAATGTTAGAAGGATTGTAGAGCAATTATGGACAATTTCACTTGTGCATAAAAGGATCTGTGATGTGAATTAAAGTAGACAGAGTAGAAGAGCAGAATTAGAAAAAAGGTCAAGAAATCGATTAATGTGCTTAACCAAAACTATTCTCAAGTATTTGTAGATGCTATTTCATAGTCCACCACTTCAGTTGTCTTTTGACATTGATTTTAAGGCAATAATCCTTTCTGTTTTGAGTAGTGAGCTCTAGGCAGTGTGCTTGAATGCAAGTGCATTCCCATTTTTGTAAAAATCTTTTGAGTATACTCATATCATGATTGACCTCCACCGTGGTTTTTCCCCTAACAGTGTTTCCACATAAAAAATCCTTGTGTTATAGTGTTGTGGTTGTTTTTTTTATGTTCATGCATCTTTTGCTTGGTTGAATTTTATAAGTGCTTTTAAGATGAGATTAATAAAGTTAAAAATTGTAGAACATTGATTCACTCCCCCTCTCAATGTTCCTTGATTCCAACAATTGGTATAAGAGGCTAGTTCCTCGGAAGAAGTTTAAAAGCTTGGGAAGATCTGGGAAAGTAATTCAATGGATTCAAGCAGTCTTCAACAACAAATTTTGGTGGCCCTAGATGATCTTGATTAGTCCAAATCTGAAGTCCGGGATTTATAGGCAAGTCTCAAGAATGCTGAGAAGTTCATTCAATCATTGAAAGATACAATTAATGAGTCAAGGGAGAAGAGAAGGGAACTCTATGATCAGATCAAGCAGGAGAGAAAAAGCATTGAAGATGAACAACTGAGTCAAGCCTTGAAGGAAAAGATAGAAGAATGTGAAAAGCTTACTATAGATAATGTTGTCTTGAAACATGAGATGGAATCTATTATGATGAGGATGACCAAGGAGATTGAAGACATAAAGAAGAATGAAGAGAAGCTTGCTCAATCCTTGAAAGGAAAATTTGAAGAATGCAGTCGAATTACTAGTGGATTCAATCAGTTGGAGCTTGAATTGGAACAATCCAAAAATAATGAAGAAGAGCTTGAGAAGAAGATTGTCGATCTTAGCGATGAACTTGCTGTTGCAAATGAATTCAAGGAGAAGTTCAAGATTAGCTCAGCCAAGCTTGATGAATTGATTAAAATTTAGAGGATTGAAGGTGACAAGCGAGGTCTTGGATATGAGGAAGGAGAAAGTTTCAGATCTAGACAAAGGAGATTCAGGAAAGGAAATCAAATGACCAAAGCTGGAAGGTATCTGGTAAGACAACCTAATGCTCAAAGGTTCAATGGTTACTATTTTTTTTGCAATAAGTTTTGTCATATGGTGGTTCAATGTAGAAGCAGAATGAATCCAAGTGGTCCATCATTCTCAGGTCAGTGCTTTAATTGCAATAAGTATGGTCATAAGTCAAATGAATGCAAAAATATGATGAACAACTTTTATAGAGATTTCAGATGTTATACATGCAATAGATTTGGCCATATTGCTAACCAATGCAAATCAAGAGAAAATCAATGGAACAACTGGTTTGGAAAAAGAAATGTGGTGTGCTACAATTGCAACAAATCTAGTCACATTGCTAAATTTTGTAGAAGTAGAAAGGGTCTAGTAAATCAAGGGAAAAACATGCAGAAGGATGAAAAGGGAAAAGGAAAGGTTACTACAGATGAGATCATGAAGCAGATGAAGAAGATATGGGTGAAGAAGAGTCCCTCTATTGCAGGAAATGAGTCAGCACTAGAATTAGGGTTTGAAAATTCTTCTGGTAATTCCTCTGGGAATTAGATTAAGGCCTCTAGCCTAGGGGGGATTCTCAAGAAAATTCTTCAAACCCCCTGCTGGTAGTTGGTATCGGGATAAGGATGAGTGTAGTGATTGCATTGATGATCTACAGATGCTATTGAAACAATTGGAGAGAGTATTTATGCAGAGTTGAAGGTCCACATAAGAGTTATCTTTCACATAGTATGGAAACAGAGTATCCGGATGCATTAGGGAAAAAGCATTTATTGCAAGAAAAAGAGTTAGGTGTGCGAATGATAAAAGGTCATTTTTATCCCTCATTTGTCACTTTGCAACTTAAGAAGAAGTTTGGAGAGCCGTGAAGTGAACTTTGGCGAAGTCTGGTGAAGATTCAAGTATGAAGGTGATTCAGCGATCAAACCCTAATCTGGTGAAAAGGTATTTATTGGGAAAACTTGTGAACTTGTGAATTTGTGAAAATGGCTGCTCTATTGGTAGTTGATATCAAGGATAGACCCCATCCAAAATTCAAGTGGCATCCTTTCAAATCTGTTGAGACAAAGCCCTTAGGTGCATTTTCATTTGTTCCATATAGCGTCTTGCATATTGAAGACATTAGGGCATACATTCATGCAAATATTGAGGAGTTAGGAAGCTCGTAGTTGTTGAATTTGCACTCAAATCATATAGTTGGAGAATATTTCAAGGTAAAGCCCGAATTGAAAACCCTAGAGGAGAAGAAATTCATGTAGATTGTGAAAATTCCCATGTTTGAAGAAAATGAGTGGGTCCGATATATTTTGAGCCGAGTTCATGCTGAATTTATGTGGTTGAGTCAACCTTTTAAGATTACAAAAGAAGCCATAAGCATTGTTACTAGTTTAAATTCCTCTGGTGGGTTGCCAATCTTGAAGTCTATGAAGAATCAAATAGTTACTAATGCAACCGGTTCAGTGTTTGATAAAAGAGCCATGACAATTGATGATATCATTGAAGTGGATGTCAGAATTTCATCTATGGTCATTGGTTACAATATTTATCATTCCAGTCAGGATAATTTTGTATCTGGTACAACTATTTATACAACATATCAAATGGTGAAGGAGAATGTAGAGTATGATCTATGTGGGTTACTTAGAAGCCAACTAATGGAGAATCTTGACAAAATCAAGAAAGATAAGAAGAATTCCTTCAAATATGGAAATCTACTGTTGTATTTGTTCTTTTACTTTATGAATGAATTTTTGGGATTTGGAAAAGTTTAATGGCAAGGTAATAAACCTGTAGTTGTTCAAATTAGAGATATGTAGTTGTTCAAATTAGAGATATCTTGCAGAGAGTTGGTGACAGTAAAGCCAGGAAAACTGCAATCTGGGGTTATTTCAAGAACTTTTAGAATGAAATGCAAGCAAGAGAAAGAATTCCTAAGTCTATTGTGGAGAATTATAGAGACACTATCTATTTTATGGTTGATATTGATCAATGCTTGATGGAAGCTGCAGATCCTAGAATAGTCTAGATTATGGCAATGGGCTATGAAGTTGAGGAGAAAATCATGGAACTATATGTACACCATTTCTTGAGTAAACCTTGGGATCTGACAGAAGAGAGGTTTGGAACCTATGAAGAAAAGGATATGAAAGTACATGAGTAGTTGAAGAAGCCAATGATAATCTATAGAGTAAGAAAAGAAGTTGAAGCCTTTGTAGAGAGCATGGGTATATCTGTAGAAGTTGTGAGATAAGCTAGAAGAAAGAGAGAACAAGTTGAAGCAGGAGAGTTAGATAGAACTGAATCAGCTAGTCCGGAAACATCCTCTGCTCGAACTAGATCTACAAGAATCTCTACTCTCTCATCTGGTCCTACAAAGAAGTCAAGTCCTGTGAAAGCTCAAGCCAAGTCATCTGGGAGAGAAGGAAAAAGGAAGAAGGACAAGAGCACAAGAGTTTATGTTGTTGTTTCAGAAGATGAAGAGATTGAATTTGATGAAGAGATGAGAGAAATCAAGGAAAAGGGCACAAAGGAAATAGAAGTCTCCAAGGAAAAGCCCTCTGTTGAAGAGAAAGGAAAGAAAAAGATGAAAACAAAAAAATTAGGCATGTCTATAGAAGAAGTGGAGAAGGCATTGATTAAGGATGGTAATCTTAGGCCTCTTTGTGAATGGTATGACACCTTTGATAGTGTCAGTGAAAGAGTTCTTGAGGAAGCTTCAATAAAATACTTGAATAATTTCAATATGACTCTTATTGAAATAATCTATGCGTTACCCAAAAGTCTATATGAAGTTTTAGAAATGAGAAGAGTGAGTGCAAGGACAAAAGAAGAGAAAATGAGAGAACAAATACTTGTTGATCTATGTCCGGTGATGTCATTAGAAGAAATGAAGAAAAAAGGGATTTTAAGAGAAAAATAAGGGTGAACAAGTTGATGATTGGACATATTGAAGAAGTTGCAAAGGATACTGAGAAAATCCTCAAGGAAATTTTGTTAAAGAACAGATACAATGTTGTTTCTGAAGAAGTGCATGATGAAGATGTTTCATCTGGTCTAGTAGCAGGAGAGAGAAAAGAATATACATTTGAGGACACTCTAAATCCTCTAGATATACATGATGCTGAAATTCCTATGGAGACTGAAGCTCCTAAAGTTGTGTTGGTTTAAGAAGTTGAGATTCCTGAAGCCATGCAAGAATCACTAACTGAAGAGAAGAAGGATGAAGTGAAGGAGATTCCTATGGAAGCAAGAGACACTGCTGAGGTAGTGAAGCATTTTTTGGAAGAGCAATAGGAAGAGTTTAATTTGAATAGATTAAAGGTCCTATCAACTTGGATACTTTGTCTCCCATTGAGAAACTAAAAGTTGCATCGTTTGCTTAGTCCAAAGCAAGGGAAGAAATTCTAAAATCACACATTGAAGATAGTGAGATGTTGAATCTTGCATCCGGTATTCTAGAGAAGTTCATGCCTTCATATGTCAAGGATTCATCTGATTCTCCATTCGGTCAGCTGAAGAAGCTTATTAATTCTATAAGTACTCATTTTGAGTCACTTGAGAAGTCAGCTATGGATAAATTTCAGAAGGAGTTTGATGCTAAAGGTTCAGTAGGTTGAAAGGTATGATAGCTAATGATAAATCTCTATTAGATACTTGTGTAAAGAAAATCCAAAGTACTTTTTTTGAAGGTGGTAACATTTATAAGTCATGTCTATCTTTATCTAAGTTCACCGAGGACATTGAAAAGAAAATGAAAGAATGTGAGAAACACTTAGCAGATATCACTCAAGCATTTGATCCTCTAACCATTTCTATTGGAAAGCAAGAAGGTCAAGTCATATCCCTACTTGAAAAGATCAAAAGTTTGAAGCATGAAGAAGGTAAAATGGTTGAAAGGGGTTGTGAGCTTAGAGGACTAATTGGTCCGAAGATGGAAACAATGTTGAGTGCATTGAAGGAAGCACAAGATGCTATGGCATTCAATGATCCGGTGAACCTTTAATCAATAAAGATGCAATATTACTTATTCTATGGTCACATGACTATCTTGGAGAGTCTCAAGAAGGGTTGGGACATGAGTTTTAACCTATTGAAGAACAATTTTGCAAATCTATTCAAGTTTATGTAAGTTGTAGAAGCCTATTTGTACATATACAGTTTGTTCACATCAATTTTTGTTTTATTTTTGGTATGTGGATTCCTTCCTTGACCATTGATTTCAAAGGGGGAGAATGGGACAGTGAAAAATGCTTTAATCATCTTAGGAGGAGTTGTGTTTTTGTAGTTTTGAAGGTTTGCAGTGTAATTCATGTTGGTACTGATCCGACACTTAGTCATTTTTCACTAAGTGTTGCCATCAATGCCAAAGGGGGAGATTGTTGGCAAGAGACAGTGCAAAAGTTATCTGGTGTTGTCATTCATGGAAAACCTAGTCAATAATTTGATCCATACACCATCATTTAATCATACCAAAAGTCAGATTGAAGATTAGTAATTAACTGCCAAGTTAGAATAGAGCATTTGAAAAAATTGTGTTCATCGATCCATATGCAATTTTTTGTTATCGTTTTGAGTTGTGGATCTTAGGGAAGGTTTTTTGGTATATGATCTCTGTTATTCTTGAATCTTAGAGCCTCGTATCAATTTTTGTGCAAGTTAGGAGATCCGGTTAATTAATTTTATGTTTAATAATGCATGAAAGCCGACTAAGTGAATGTAGTCATTGCAGATATTTGAGGAGTAATTGTTTAAGTGTTTTTGTGTTCAAGCATGTTGATTTGGATCCTCACTATGTTGTGGCTGAATTTGGTTGGTGTGCATTGAAATTTAATTATGGATTGAGCTGACTATTTTTAAATATTTCATATTTTGTTGGAGCCGACATGTAGCGACTAAATTTTTAGTTGTAGATATATATAAGTGATCGATTATATCATTTTTATATATGAAAGAAGTGTGTTGATGTATGTTGCGAATGTTAGAAGGATTATAGAGTGATTATTCATAGTTTAACTTGTGCATAAAAGGATTTGTGATGCGAATTAAAGCAGACAGAGCAGAAGAGCAAAATCAGACATAAGGTCAAGAAATCGATTAATGTGCTTAACTAGAACTATTCTTAGGCATTTGTAGATGCCATTTCATAGTTCACCACTTCAGTTGTCTTTTGACATTGATTGTAAGGTAGTAATCCTTTCTATTTTGAGTAGTGAGCTCTAGGCAGTGTGCCCGAATGCAAGTGCATTCCCATTTTTGTAAACATCTTTTGAGCATACTCAGATCATATTGTGGATTGACCTCCATCGTGGTTTTTCGCCTAACAGGTTTTCCACATAAAAATCCTTGTGTTATGGTGTTGTGGTTGTTTGTTTTATGTTCACGTATCTTCAACAAAATATCTAGAATCAAGAACCATTGACCTATTGTATATACATACTACTGTGCACATCATAAATTTGTACTTGAGATCAAATACATCTATTCATGATGTTTTTAATTTTATAAAAACTATTGGTACCTCTTGCCAAGTAAATCAAAACTCATTATTGCTATAGACTTTAACATTGACATGTTTGAATCAACAAAACCACAAGCTCTTCTTGTTGAATTTATGGAGCAATGCAAATTGTCACTGGTTGTTGACAAGCCAACAAAACATGCAAGCAGTTTGTTGGATCACTTTTGGATACATAATATTGAAATTGCTACTGTTGAATTCAAAGTACTAGATACATATTGGTCAGACCATTTTGCAATATCCCTTAAACTCTAGTCACCAGAGTGTAGTATACAGTTTCACAACTACAATTGTTTAGTATCAACTTCCTTTTGTGCAGTGTGCTATTATCACTGCTGTTCACCAATGCACAAAACTGACACACAATTTATGTGAGTGCAAAAGAAATGCTAAATCAACTATTGTTTCTAAATTTTGTGCTTCTAATTAGAACACTTAGTCTTTCACAACTATGCTTATGCAAACTTTGAATTTGGTAGTGTTTGTGGCCAGAGCCACTAGGTATGATCTTGTAAACCTGTACCATCGCTATGCAGTTGCAAGTCAGTATATACGTATTCTGAAATAGATTTGGTATCACACACAATAATGGTAGGAATTTGCACACTATATGATTCTTTACTAGAAACAAATTTGAAAGACAAGTTTGTTATGGATTGCACAACTACTTCAAGCACATCCAGATACTATTTACTTCATGGATATGAACATTTAAAATTGGTTGTACAACTCCTCCTAGCTGCTATTCAGTTTTCCATTTGTAGTATCCACTCTAGTTGCTATGAGATTTTTATGTGACTACTTTTTGTTTATGTACTCATGTAAATTTCAAGTCTGGCTATTATCTGAAAACAATAGTATCAATCATAATGTTCCAAATATCTTCCATGCTTATGGTATTGCAAATGAATAGACAATTGTTTTGAAACAAGTATGCTATTATGAAACATATTAATTAGGCATTGCACATAATAAATTTCTTTATTGCAAACAAATTGGTAACACAAAAAATTCATGCATCGCACAATTAGGTTGTAACAAGACCATGAAATACATTTTGTATACATATCAAGTTTCTAAATTTCCAGCAGCAGGTTACGAATATTTGGCCATTTCATACAACACATATTTCACCATTGGTGAGCATCCAATATAGTATCTAGAGCATCTACAAATAGGTGAGTACTCGACTTTTGACAACAACAAATTTTGAAAACATATCAAACCTCATTAATGTATTTTCCAAAGTTTGTTTTGATACATGCCTCACATAAATATCTCATTGCATATGTTTGTAGAAACATTTAGAAAAGAAAAATCTAATTTTCTTACAAAACAAGAGATGGACGAGCTAGTTTACAAACAAGATGAAAAAAGGAAAGTACTTTATTATGTTTCTATGACATATGACTTCATTCTTTGTATGTTTAATTATCAATTTACTCTACGTCATTGCTCAAATCGTAATGTACATAGATTGAAAGCAGTGATTGTCAAACCATCAAGCATCTTTGATATATGCACAAAGCACTCAGATCTAGCATTTGAAGTAAATATTTTGGAAATTTATGGCCTTGCTATTACCACAAATCTTGGAACACCACCAAAAGTAGCAATTATGCATGCTGATTTAGTTGATAGTCATGGTCAAATGACAATCAATGCAAACATCAACAACAAATTAATAGACACATTTCTGCCATTGTTATCACCTCATACAAGTGTCCACCTCACAAACTATGTCATTAGGAAAAAAACCAATATGAAAGAGGGGATGTTGATTATTCCCTTGTTTTAAATGCTAGAAGCACCATTGAACCCATTGACAATGTTTGTAAGGAACGTAGATTGATTCCCGATACAACCATCTCGCAACTCGTCCAATCAAATGAAAACTTCTATATTGGAACAATTGGTGTTGTTGTTACTAGTCATTATCAAGTGCCAATGCAATATGAGCTGCAAGTTAAAGATGGGGAAAGCCAAGATGATTTCACCCTTGTAAGATATTTTGCACGATTAATGTCCTCATCATAGATTTTACTCTACTTTTTGAAACCTACTAAAGATTTTTTACAATTTATTTTCCATGAAACAAACTTGCATATAACATGATTTCTATATTCACAACAATTGCATCTGAATAGTGTCTACTTCATTGGATTAATTTTACTATTTTTGAACTTTAAGTTTTTATTCTAATTCAATGCCATTGAATTCTTAAACTGACTTCCCATGAGATTTTGTAGCTTGAGAATTTTGTACCTTGCAGCTTATAGTCCCAATCAGCCACACAAAGCTATATCAAAGACTTCAATTGATCCTGGCATTAGCTAAAACCCCTTTCATATTGCTCAGAAATATTGTTCATTCTAGGCCAAAAGGCACAAATTTGATGAAAACAACATAGTCTAGCTTCATTGATATACTCAATGATGTATCTACAAAGGCCTGCCTAGAATCACTGAAGACGTCAAACATGGAAGTAAACACTTGAACCATGATTTAACACACTACCATAGATTTTTGATAGAAAGTGATATGTGTAAGCGTACGAATGAGTTAAACAATCTAATAATGCATATACACTTCTAAATAAGACATTGTATGTAAGATTCAAGAAAATTAAGCTAATTTAAACTAAGAATCTTCAGAAATCTGTCCTATTGCTCTCTAACTCTAAAGATCTCTCTAATCTACTTTTCTCTCAGATTTTAGAAGCTAATTAGATTATTGAAATGACACTTAGAGAATGAGAATTAAACTATTTCTATTCCTATATGATTTAAATATGCCAAATCTACTGTGATAGCAACCATGACTTCAAATGTTGGATGTTGGATGAATGCTTGATGAATGCTAGATGAATGCTTGATGCTTGATTGCTTGAATGCTTGGATGCTTGGAAAACCTACAGAATAAGATTGCACAAGTTAGGATCTATTTTCTGTAGCCAAAGACCTATATTTATAGCTTTCACGGCAGCACATTTGCACAAGGATACAGGATAAAAGGCTGGGATTCAATCTGGAGATTTGAATGGCATGGGATGAGAAGATGGAGCTGATCATGGAGGATTGTTCCTCCCCATGAAAACACCAGGAAAGATGAGAGGGAAGATTGGAGGAAGAAGATTGAGAGGACTTCCTGCAGGTTTGTCCCCGAAACTCTTCCCGTGAATGGCAGTAGAATTAATTAGATTTTTTTTTAAATCTAATTTTATTGGTGAGTGACAAAAGGAATATGATTTATGCATAAATTTAAATATTTTTGATTCATTTAAATTTAGCAAAAGATGATTGAATAATTTAATAAATCAAACTATAGGATTTGTTTATTAAATTAAAATAAAAGGAAAATGATAATTAAATAAAAGATTTTAGGCTATCTTTATTTAATTAAGAAGAAATGTGATGAGGTAATTAAATAACACAAATTATTTAAGTTGTGTATTTGATTTATGATAGAAGTATAAAAGAAGTAATAATAATAATAATTAAATAAAACAAAGTTTTTAATTTTGTTTATTTAATTAAGAGAGAAATAGAAGAATTAATAATGAACTTAATATAAATAAATATTTCTATTTATTTACTAAGTAGATGAATTAAAGATTAATTAATCAAATAAGTCGTATTTAATTAATTAGATTCTCCAGACCATTTTTAGGTGTCTACATTTTGCCCCTCTTTGAAGTGATGGGTTTACACATTGCTTCAAAGAATGATTTTGCTTCAGCTGCCAGTATTTGATGAAAAGTTTAACATATGCCCCTAATTTGCCCTAGATGTTGAATTTTGAAATGATAGCGATATATGCCCCCACGGGAGATAAATTGATGAATTTTGAATTTTTTTATTTTTTTTATGATTTTTCAAAATTTTGAATTTTTATGATGATTTGATGAAGAAACAATTTATCTCCTGACAAAATTGTCCGAAAATGCCCCTATGATAGATAAGAATTAATCCCTCAGAAAGAAAAATAAATAAATCCCATGAAAATCCCACAAAAATAACCTATAAAAGCTCAAAAGGTCATTTTCAAAAGTCATTTGTGCATTTGACTTTGATAAACTTGTGATAGAGACCCTCAGAGTGCTAGAGCATCAGGATGCCGATCCCTTACCACACCCACCGACTCAAGCGTGTGCGACGTCACCAACGTCTGGCTGACTATGGACCTCCGGTACGTACCCCAAATCCTCCTCGTAATTCGCGCTAGTACTTTTTTGGTCATTTTTCACGTGTTTTACTATTTTAGCGCCCGGCAGGCGCGGAATAGCGTGTCAGTCATCTGTTTTAGCGCGCGAGAGTTTTAGCGTGTCAGGTCAATTATGTAGCACGTCAGTAAGATTTTGTAGCACACAAGATTTTTTAGTGCGTCAGGTCAATTCTGTAGCGCGTCAGTAAGATTTTGTAGCGCCCCATGAGTTTTTTAGCGCTTAAAAAATAGATTGATGAAAAATTGTGCAATTTGATTTTTATTTCGTCAATTTGTTGTTGATCCCATCTATTTTAGTTTGATCCAACTAAATAAATGGTAAACGATCTCATGATGAGCGAGATCCATTGATTGATAATAATTACCCTCATGATAGGCAAGGAAATTTTTTTTTGAAGGGATGAACCTGATTGATAGATGAGGGTTCCTTCTTGATAATTTGATAATTTGATAGGTAAAGCACAATTTTTTAAAAATTGATGACCTCATGATGTTTGATATTTTGATTGATAACGTATTGATTTGTAAAATGTTTTTATGATAACAGGAGCATTTAGATGTTATCCAGGTGCGAGAGCAGTTCCCCTGGCCTTTTGATACGATACCACGACTTTTAGCGGATGAGAGGCAGCATATTACTGATTGTGGTTTAGCCTCATTACTGGATATGCCCCATATTAGACTTAATAGGGGTCTACTGACAGCTTTAGCAGAGCGGTGGCATAGTGACCACAACACCTTCCACTTACCTACTAGCGAGATGACCGTGATGCCAGAGGATGTATGGCGTATTCTTCGCATTCCTTTTGTTGGGGAGATTGTCATGCATGATTTGGAGGAGGTTGGTGGGATAGAGTCTATGCAGAGAGTTTTTCAGGATCCCCATATTGCGAGAGTGTGGATCCCATGGGTAGAGATCTATGATTCATATGCTCTACTTCCTTCAGTTTTGGCCGGCTTTATTGGTGGATTCCTTTGTCCTGATAAGAGGTCAAAGGGTCTATCTCTTGGATGGGGTTGGGTATTAGAGGGTATGGTGGCTCACAGGATGAGATATGCTTGGGGCATGTGTATGCTTGCTCAGCTATATCATGATTTACACTGGATCGTGTACCTCGGAGGTAGCAGTTTATCAGCGGGAGCTACACTTCTTCAGGTATGGGCATGGGAGCATATTGTTGTTACGCGTCTCGTGCCAATGTTATCGAGACCAGCGACGAGACCTTATGTGTTTTGCTACAGAGGTAGGCTTACCCAGCATATGATGGGTAAGCTAGATTATTGGAGACGGATCCTTGATGATGTGGAGACAGTGACCTAGCGTCCTTATTTAGATTGTGATGACTGGGATGAGGATGATATCGAGTTGGGATTTTTGGCCGATTCGATGTATTTGATCGGGAAGAGCCCTAGGATTTTGGAGCGATTCCTGTTTCGCCGCATCTACAGACAATATGGGATTGTTCAATGTATGCCACAGGGAGTAGCACACTATGGATGACGATGGGTAGATGCCAGTGATTGGGGTCCGTGCTTGCCTTATGGGGCACTTGTTGAAGGTTATCGTGCTCTACAGCCATCGGCATGGGATATGCGACGAGACATTGTTGAGGCACCCATTACTCCCGAGTATGGACAGTATTTGGCTCTACACCCTCCTCCTCATATTACCATTCCAGATGAGCCAGTACCAGCACCAACACCAACACTAGCACCAGCACCAATAGCTACAGGGGGTGGTCACGGTGGTCAGAGACGGAGGAGAGAGGAGGATGTAGATGTTGATGTGGGGGGTAGCGAGGAGAGTGACAGTGATGAGAGTGATGATGGCAGTGATGATAGTAGTGATGATGATGGAAAAGATGGGGGGAGACCGAGCATAGCAAGTACTTCAGAGCCATCGACTAGTGTGCCTCGTAAGAGGCAGGTCGTTGCTTCCTCTTCAGCAGAGCAATCAGAGGTTGCGGGTTTACATGTGCAGATTCAGACTTTACAGGGACAGCTAGCACAGGTGCAGGGATTATTAGCACAGACACAAGCCCAGATGCAGGCACAGCTAGCTACTGTACAGACACAGATTACCTCTCTGATTGGTGAGAGAGATGAGGCCATACAGGCAGCAGCGACAACACAGGCTCAGCTAGCAGGTGTACGAGCACAGCTGACCACCGCTCAGGCACAGATTACTACCATGACTGCAGAGCGAGATACTGTCAGACAGGCAGTAGAGACAGCATAGGCTACTGCAGAGAGATTGCAGAGAGTGGCGGATGGGACCTCTGTGGCAGATTATATGCGAGAGGCTATGCGGGCGGGTGCTGAGATTGAGTTTTATAGGAGCCGTTATCATGAGCTTTGCCCTCCAGAGCAAAGAGTCAGTTATGCCCAGTCCTGCTCAGAGATGACTCATTCGAGGACAGTGAGTAGAGGCGTGACACAACCTCTCTCGAGAGATCCGAGAGATCCGAGAGACCCTGGGACATCTGGTGGTGGTGGTGATACTGGTGCGAGACCTGCTCCTTTTGGTGCGAGTACCACTTGAGATCATTTGTGTACCCTTTAAGAGATATATACAGCCATTTTTGATATGATGTTATTTTCATCCTTTTCAGACTTCATTGTATACTTGACACTTGATGAGATATATATGTTGTGCAGCGGTTCGCTTGATCTATGATGTGTTCTACATTATTTATGTGATGGATGTATTGATCTATGATGTGTTCTACATGATTTATGTGATGGATGCATTTTAATTTTTATGTTTTATGATGATTTATTATACTAGATTGGATAGATGCATTGATGATTATGTGATATGATATTGATGATGTATTTATTTTCTTAATGAAATGTAATGTATAATATATAAAATGAGATGTAAATGAATGATGTATGGATGAAATGTTATATAAAATGGGATGTAAATGAATGATGAAACATATTGTGTATATGATATCATGAAATGAGATGTTTATTGTGACATTTATGATGAGATGAAGAAATGATTTTATATGCATGCCATTATGAAAATTGTATGTGTCAAGTATACTCAATCTTTAATAAGAAAAGATAACATTCTTTGAAAATGAATCTTTGTAACTTGTGTAATCAATACTCTGCAGATGTATTATTATGAATGCAATCTATGTTTACCATGCAAACCTATTTTATCAATGCAAACCTAAGTGTCATTTCAACAATCTTTTTATTTTGCTTTGTATCATCACTGAGCTTTTAAAATGTTGAAAGCGAATACAAGCATCAATGATATGAGATAGACCAATGATGACCTGAGTATTTCTTTCATGATATTCGATATTGCAAGCAAACACAAGCATCAAGGTATAATTAAACCTGAGATGACCTGAGCATTTCTTGCGTAAACAGACAAGAATTAATCATTTTCTTAAGTGAATCGGAATGTCATCCATGATACTTGGTAGAGCACTTCCCATGACGATTCACAAAATAATAATGACTAACTCATAAACAACAAACAAAGAAAAGTATCATTCTCCTTCCTTGCTTCTCTAGTTCAATACATCATTGAGTAGCTCCAAAGAAATGATAAGCAAATGATAAAATAAAAAGTACAACAATTCAAATTTTACTTAATATATTTTCAAATCATTATTCAGATTAGATCATCGATGTTGAAATGTGTGTGCTGATGTTTGCATGATATTCTCAGATGTTTGACCAAATGATGTAACCTAAAGACCTATCCTAGGGGTCTCGGGGACTGATCAAAGATTAGTCTTGCCTACGTTATACACACAGAGACCACGTAGTTCAACTGATACAGACTCTATTTTTGCGTTTTGTGATTTTTGAATGTTTTTGCATGGATTTTCTGATTTCTTGATGTTTTTGGATTTTGATGGATTTTCTGATGTTTTTAGATTTTGATTTTTTGATTTTTTTGGAATTTCTGATGTTTTTGGATTTTGATTTTCTGATGTTTTTGGATTTTGATGGATTTTCTGATGTTTTTGGTTACTTTTCAAGTATCGTCACTTGGTGTTGTCATGTTTGATTGCCTTTCCATTTAAGCTGAAAGTCCATTGTACCAAATAACACTAGGATCTTTCCCCCAAGCTAGGGTAAAACATGATATCCTTGCTATGATATGGATAGTGATAATAATTATCTCAAAATGATAGATGGAAATGATATGAAAGGAAACAATCATAACAAAATTGTACATGATAGATAGAAGAGCTGGTGAAAATCACAAGTAGCGCCTGTTTGCCAGGTTTTCATTACTTGTTTTTATTGTGTCCCCCCCCTTTTTTTTATTTTTTTTATTTTTATTTTATTTTTTTCTTTTTCTGTCACATGACGCCTGCTTGCCAAGTTTTCATCAAGACAACCTTATTGATCAAGGCACTAGGTATCCTCAAGTGTAGAATCGCCTGAGATGAATGTTGTTCATGGTTCCTCCAACATGTCTCCTTCTGGTGTAGACAACCGGTATGCTCCTGATCCATAGACTGATATAATGACATAAGGCCCTATCCAGTTAGGTTTTCCCTTCTTTTCTCAATGTCGCTGATTTCTAGGGTTTTCCCGTAGGACCAAGTCTCCGATCCGGAAGACTCTATGTTTAACCCTATGATTATAGTTCCTAGACATCCTTTGTTGATAGGCTGTCAAATGATTGACAGCTTGTTGTCGACGTTCATCAAGTAGCTCTAATTCTTGAAGTCTAGAGATCCTATAATCTTCATCTGAAATGAGTCCCTTTAGTGAAACTCGAAGGGATGAATTTCTACCCGATAGGTAATGTTGCCTCTGATCCATAGACAAGAGCATATGGTGCTTGTAAACTCTGTTGAATTCGTCTCCTTTGGTCTGTAAGCCCAAAGCGAGGTTAGTAGGCATTTTCCAATCCACGCCCTACCTCATTCTGATCTTCTTAGCGAGAATCTTTAGGATTGTTTTTGTTTTGAAGCTTATCCATTACCTTGAGGGTAATAAGGAGTTGAAAAGTGATGTTGGATGTGGAACTTTTCACACAACTCTTGGACGTCTTGGTTCTTGAAAGGCCCGCCATTATCTGTGATGATTGACTGGGGTATCCCATATCTACAAATGAGATAATTAAGTATGAAAGATGATATCTTCTTCCCAGTGATTGTGGTTAAGGGAACTACCTCTACCCATTTTGTGAAACATTCTGTTGCGGTGATAATGAACTTATGTCCATTAGATGAAGATGGATTAATTTTCCCTACCAAATCCAATCCCCACTGATAGAAAGGCCATGTAGTTGTGAATGGATGGAGCTCCTGTGCTGGTGCATGTATAAGATTGCCATGAATTTGACATTTTTGACATCTCTTAACAAACTGGTAAGATTCTTGCTCCATGTGCGGCTAGTAATACCCCAAACGAAGGAGTTTCTTGGCTAAAGATAATCCACTTGAATGTGTGCCACAAATTCCTTCATGGACCTCATGTAAAGCGGAAGCAAATTCGTTATGTTCTAAACAACACAAAAGAGTATCATCTAGGCCTTGACAGTAAAGGGTGTCAGCAATAATGGTATGTTTGGCGGATTGGCATATGAAGTTGCACTTTTGGTTGCGAGAAAGATCTAGCGGTAAGATATTATCTTTTAGATAAGTATAAATGTCTCCATAAATGGAGGATTGGGCACTATCCAAAAGGCTTATGGTTTGGGACTTGGGATTTGCGTATGCAGGATTTGACACTTGTTCCACAATAAATCGATAACGATCTTGTGTTTCAGGCATTTGTAGAAGAGATGCTATTATGGCCATGGAATTTGCCGCTTTATTCTCTGATCTTGGTATCTACTCAAATTTGATATCTATGAAGTATTTCCTTAGATCATCTACCAGTCTCTTGTATAAAATTAGTGTGTCATCCTTAGTTTGGTAATCATTGTTGACCTGATAGATGATTAGCGAGAGTCTCCATACACTGTAATTCTATGATTTTCGGTCAATAGCCACTTTAATTCCAAGTTAAGCGATATTCAGCCACATTATTTGTGCAATGGAAGGTAAGCTTGAATCATGGAATTGTGACTAAGAGGTGTAAACAAATAAAATTCATGCCCACGATCATGTTGCGTGTGTAGAGGATCCATCCAGTGGGGGATTTACGCATGGTTTGTGTTGTAATGTTGAGGATATTGCATCCGAGGAAATTCCATGGTCATGGGATCAGCTTGATGGGCAATGGGCTTACGCTGGTGGTGGGCAATGACTTGTCGCTTTGATGGCTAAGCCTTTCAACATCTTGAGATGTCCAGACTCGGGGCATGACCCGCTTTGCCCTTCTGTTAAAGTTTGGCACAGCAGGCCAAATACTTGGGGGATCAATTTTTGCAATGAAGGCTTGATAGTGTGAATTGAGCATATAGTGTCACAATTTTTTGTGTTGCAAATACTACTGCTAAGCATGATTTTTCAATGAAGGTGTAGTTTACTTCATGTCCATTGAGTGTCTTGCTGATATAGTATATTGCCTGTTCCTTTCCTTCTTTATCCTCTTGTGCTAGCAAGGCTCCTAAAGAAATATCTGTTGTTGCGATATATAGCAACAATGAAACTGTCTTCTTGGGTGACTTTTAAGATTGGTGAATTGATAAATTTAAATAATGCTTGATTTGATTGAAAGTATTCTCACCTTTGTTTATCCCATTTAAAAGACACATTTTTATGCAAAAGATGGTTGGATGGATGACAGATCTGCTAGTTGAGACATGAATCTTCTTATGGTGTAGTGACCTTGTAAGAAGATCTTAATAATAGCGATATTCTTAGGAGGTGGCATTTCGAAATGGCTTTTAGAATTTTTCTTTGGATCTACTTCAACTCCTTTTGTAGAAACTATGTATCAAGAGTTTTCGATGTTACTCCAAAGGCACATTTCTTAGGATTTAATCTTACTTTAAATTTCTCCAACCTGTCAAATATTTTGGCAAGTATTTCTAGATGTCCTTCCCTGGTGTGAGATTTGGCTAAGATATCGTCCACATAGTCTTCCATGAAGGTGTGCATCATGTCATGGAAGATTGTTGTCATGGCTCGCTGGTATGTAGCTCCTGCATTCTTTAACCCAAAAGACATGACGTTCCAGCAAAAGGTGCCCCATGGACATGTAAATGCTGTCTTTTCTTGGTCTTCAGGAGCTATTTTGATTTGATTGTATCCTGAAAATCCATCCATGAGTGACAGCATTTGGTGGCCAGCTGTTAGATCTACAATCATGTCTATGTTTGGCAAAGGAAAATCATCCTTTGGACATGCTCTATTTAAATCCCGAAAATCAATACATATTCTGATGGTGTGATCTGGTTTTGAAATAGGTACAATGTTGGATATCCATTCAACATAATCAATAGATCTGATAAATCCAGCATCTAGTAGTTTCTTCAAATCATTTTATACCAATAATGCAACATGTGGATGCATTTTTCTCAGTTTCTGTTTTACTGGTTTAGTGCCAGATGGTAAAGATAAGTGATGCATAATAAGATCTATGTCTAGGCCTGGCATGTCAGAATATGACCAAGAAAAATTGATACATCGTTCTTCAAAGAATTTGATAAAATCTGGCTTTTCTGTATCTGTCATGGATGCTGCCAGGTGTAGTATTCTTACTTTCTCTACTGTGCCAATATCAATAGACTGTGTGGGTTATATCAATACTGATGATCTTTCATGGTAATGTTGTGGGAGGATGTCAAGCCTTCCATCCTTTGGTGCCTCAATGAGGTTTTCACCATTGGATGCGTTCTTTGTTTTTACTATTTTAGGATCAAATACTGCCATAGAATGGTTTTCACCATTAGATCCATTATTTATTTCCATACTTTTGCAACTGAAAGGCTTGGCACCCTCCTGCCTAAAAGCATCATTAAAAGAAGCATTGATAGAACAAGTATCGGATTCTTCACAGCAAAGGTAGTTAATAATAGCGGAGTCATTATCAAAAACAGGGAGATTGATGGGGTGTTGGGGTTCCCACTCGATAAGCTCGGGATGTAGCAAAGGCAATGAATCATTAGATGAGTTGAGGTCAGCGATTGTGAAAGCTCGAACGAAAATGTTGTCCAGGTTGTTAGTGGTTATGTCAAGGCCTATGAAGGTATTTTCTTCCACATCATTTATCTCAATTGATGTATGTTCATCTTCACTTGAGTCATCGAAATTTTGTGTTTCAAAGATAATAGGATTAAAACTCGAGCTTTGACCCTCCTCACGTTTGGGGGTATACTTTTTGATAACATCGATCTAAATATCTTCATAGGAAACATCTGATAAGTTGTCCCACTCATATTCATTTGAATTTGTTTCAGAGTTTTCTCTCCTTTGAAGAATATGCTCCACAGTTTTATTGGTGAGTTCTGCTCTTGCTTCTTCTATGTATCCTAGTCCAGCTCTGCCATTTTGCTAAATTGTGAGAACTTGGATTGGTTCCGTTACACTTTGTTTCCCTTGGTCAAGAGATCCTTGTTCTACTGTATATCCTAGTCCAGTTTTATCCTTATGTTGGAGTGTGAGTGGCTGGATTGGTTCTGTTATGCCTTGTTTCCTTAACCCAAGAGGTCCCTGTCCTGAATATCCCATCTTCTCCAGAATAGTTTTTCCTTTCCATATTGATTTGTTTCTATGATATTATTCATGGAAGTGGAAGCTTCCTCATCCCTATAAAGCCAATTTAGAATAGCCTTATCTTCTGATTCTTCATCTAAATATCCTGCTCTTACAAATCTACCATCTAATGCCATTGTAGATTGTGCTGAATTTTGGGTGATTGTAGATGGTTGTCCATATGTTTGTAAGGAGGGTAACATCTGTGATAGATGGAAAGAGTGTCCAACACCATATTCACTTATTCCTTCATCACTTATCTATACTTTGTTGGTGAATTGGTGTGAGAGTGAAGCCAATTGTTCTTCAACATTTGAAGGGTTAGATTGTTCTACCCTGATCTCTTGTGATTTTTGTTGTTTTGGAAGCCACTTTGCTATGAAACTTTGCTATTTCTCACCATTAGATGAATCTGATGTGCCAACTTCTCTATTGTGAGGTATCAAGGTATCCTGAGATGTTTTCAATGTATGCCAAGCTTGAGTGTCGTTATAGTCTGCTGTGATTGTTACCTCCTGTCCATTGACGGGAAATTTCAGGCATTGATGATAGGTGGAAGGTACTGCTTGCATATCATGAATCCAAGGACGTCCCAATAGTATGTTGTATGTCAGTTCCTTATCTAATACTTGACAAACCACATTTTGGACAATAGGTCCCACTTGAATGGGTAATATGATCAATCCTTTAGAGGATCTTTCTTCCTCATCATATGCTTTGATAGTGATTTTTCTTCTTGTATCAATGGCTTCATCTGAGTATCCTAGTGCACGAATCAGCTTTAAGGTACAAATATTTAAACCAGCCCCTCCATCTATCAAGACACGCTTTACACGATGTTTATGGATGAGGACTTCAATGTGAAGGGCGGAATTATGTGGATGGGTGATTGACACATCATCATGTTCAGAAAATGAAAGGCAATGAGGTGCAGATAGATGTCCCACCATAGCTTGGAACTGACATACATCCAAATTGTTAGGTATTGTGGTTGATACAAGAGCTTGCTCAAGAACCTCTTTGTGTGATGGGGAGATCTTTAAAAGTTCCAAGATGGATATTTGCGCCGGTATTTTCTGTAATTGATCGATGAGATTATATTGATTGGGGAGAGGATCTACAGATTGGGTTGGTAATGATGCTCCTTTCAATATAACTTTGGATTGTGCCCTTGTCGTGGCATTAACCGGTTGGTGCTCTTGTTTCCCTTTGAGTGTGATTACATTAATTTGGTTTTCAAATTTGTCCATATGTTGTACCAAATTTGTAGGCGTAATGTCATTGTTTCGATTGATTTGATTGCATAACTCCTCATCCTCCTTGGCAGCAGAAAGACAAAGGATCGTTGTGTCATAAACATAACCAACATTCTTTCCTTTGCTGTTTGTGGAAGAGGATTCTCCCTTTTGATAATTGGGTAGAGGATTTTTGAATGTTGTATGATCTTTGTTTGTTTGGTGCCCCTCTACAAATACTTTCTTTTGATCTATAAGGTCTTGTACTGCATGTTTTAACTACCAACAATTTTTAGTCATGTGGCCTTTATTTTGATGGTAGTGACAGAAATGTGAGTCATTCCACCATGATGGTTTGACTTGAGGGTCCCAATTTCTAGCCTCTTGTACTTGAATAAGTTTTTCATCTAAAAGTTCTTTGAGGACTGATTCCAATGATTGCTCTAATGTTGTGAATTTTTGTTTATTAGATGGTCGTTGGAATGATTGGGTTCTTGTTTCTCCACTGTTTTGATTATTTCCTTGATCACTACTTTTTTTGACATTAAGACCATTATTTTGTTTGTTTGTAGTGGTTGGTGTCAAGGTGAATACTGGTTTGGACGTGTGTGTATCGATCATGGTATCAGTATTCTTATTCTTTTGCCAAAATCTTAGCTTTTCGTTGTTGTTGTTAGAGGAATTGCTATTGATGTTTGAACCTTCAATGAGGTGTTTGATTGTTCCTCTTTTGATTAGAGCCTCTTCGATTTTGAGGTCCTTTTTGATAACTTGTTCAAATGTAGACGGACATTGTAAGTCCAATCTGTAATTCATGTCATCCACGAGGTTATCAATGGACATCTCTATCTTCTCCTCTTCAGGAATAGATCTAGGGTATTTAGCAAATAGCCTTCTCCATCGTTGGAGAAAGGAAAGAAACTTCTCACCCTTTGCTTGTTTGGTGTTGTAGAGTTCTTTTAAGGTCACCCCATGTTGGATGTTAAATGAGAAGTGTGTTATGAACCTATTGATCAGCTCTTCAAAAGATTGGATCGCGAGTTCCATTTTAGAAAACCACTCCATGCAAGTGTTTCCTAAACTTCTTGGAAATAATCGTAGTAAGTAAGAGTCCTCGTGTGCGAACTCTATGCTCATGGCTCTAAATTCTCGTACGTGATCAAATGGATCGGTTCTCCCATTGTATTTGTTGTATGTCGGGTATTCATAATACCGTGGAAATGGTATCATGTTAATGCTTGGGTCGAATGGATAAGGGAAAATGTCTTGTAAGGAATATCTTTTTGTTGGCCCTTGTTGGATATTTTGGAACTGCAGTTGTAATTGTTGGATTTGTTTTATCAAAGCATCTACTTGATTTGGATTTTCTATACTAGTTGGGTTAGGTGTGGTCATTTCCTTGAGTTGATTTACATCAAAGTCTTTAGGAAGCTTAGCACCTTTGTCAGCTAATAATAGAAGATACTTTTCCATATCTTACTCTAGCATCTTTTCCATAAATTTATGGAAATGAGGGTCTTGTTGAACTTTCTCGATTTCTTCTGCAGTTATTTCTTTCTCTTGTGAATTAGTGAGAGGATCAGTGTTGTTGTATCGTCCCCAGGGGTTTTCTTCAGCCATGGCTGCTATTCTTTCGTTTTCTTCTTGTTGTTGTCTTTGATATGCTGATCGTGTGAAAATAGGCATACAAACTTTTTACTCTAGACTTTGATCTTGGATTTTTGATTCGAATAAGTGTCATTTTTAACGAAGTTTTTGATAGAACTACGTTAAAAATCTGATTTAGTTGTGTCTAGTTTCGTGATGAAAGGATGATAAAAATCCTTGATAGGGAAATTTTGACACAAAAATCTCATATTAGTGATGATTAATAAGGACACTTTGGAAGAGATTTCAAGACCTAGGTGTAATAGTAAAGTTTTCTCTCCTTTTTTTTTTTTTTGGTATGATTCAAGTGTTTTTGAACTATGGAAAAATGTTTTGGGCTGATGAAAACCTTGTTTTCGATATGGGCAAACTGACAAACTGTCTTACTAACTCTCTATTTTTCTGACTTTTTGGAGCGCTAAAATAGAGACATGACGCGCTAAAATAGAGACCCTAAGCGCTAAAACAGAGCTGGGAAGCACTAGAACAGAGACCCGAAGTGCTAAAACAGAGCTGGTAAGCGCTAGAACAGAGACCCGAAGTGCTAAAATAGAGCTAGGAGGCGCTATAATAGAGAAATTAAGTGCTAGAACAGAGCACTGACGCGCTAGAACAGAGCACTGACGCGCTAGAATAGAGCAATGAAGCGCTAGAACAGAGTAGTGAAGCGCTATAACAGAGATGGGAAGTGCTAAGACAGAGCCTCGACATGCTAAAATAAATTTGTGACGCGCTAAAATAGAACCATGAGGTACTAAGACAGAAAACTATCTTACTCTATGAAACTCAATCGGTTTGGTATCATATTGTATGGATGGTTGTGGGATGTATTCTGGACGAATTCTTTGACTGTGATTGTGGTGTTGCCTAAGAGCCCTTCTTTGATAAAATGCTTGTGAATCTAAGGGAGCTACAACATAGTCGTTCGTATAACCTCTAGAGAAATCATGATATCTATGAATAAAAGTCCTATGTTGGAGTAGAACTTTCCTACTTTGATATAAAAATTGTTGCTTTCTCAAAAGTTGTTTGTATGTAAGTGTTTTCTTTGGCTTTCTGATTCGTTTGGCAAGAGATTTCTTGACAAATTTGGTGGATACCCAATCTTGAATCATGAGAAGTTCACAAGTGTTTGATTTTGAAGTTTTATTGTGATGATCTTATCTAAATTTAATGAAAGAAAACACAGCAAGCAAGAATAGAATGGTTGACTTTAAAATCCTAGAATCTAAACAGATAGTGTATGTTTTTAAGAATCAAGTATGATTCTTCTTGATTTTCACTGGTTTGATAACAAGATAAGACAATTCAAACATACTTACTCCTAGAGACAAAAGGTCATTATTATATACTCGAACGGCCCACAGGCGTTGACTCACACAGCCATGTCACCCCCTAGAGGGCGCCCGTGTTTTTGTCTTTTCCAGGTGCGTACTTAGAGTGACAGAAGTGGATACTGGATCCCCTGAGCAAACATTCCTTGGCAATTATATGGTGAGTGCTTAAGGGTAGATTCTTCCCTGACCCTGCACCGCCGAGTATTACAATGTTCGGGAACTGACAAGCATGCTTCTATTTCTAGGTTCTTAGATAGGGTTTCCATTCAGAGCGGCAAATGGATAAACTCCCTTGAGAGACCTCCCAATCTTTAGAACAAAGATTTTGGGGATGGTTATCCTGCACACTTCCGTTGAAAAAGGGTTTCCCCAGATTCACATAAATTTTAAAGTGGGTTGGAATACCATGGCTTTTGGTTGTCCCCACTCAGGTCATTCCCGTAGGGTGAGTACTTTTTCCCACTATGGTAGGCCTGTCTAAAGGTTTTAATAAAAGCTTGAAATTGCGTAAAGAAAAAGTGAGTCTGGTATTTTGATGCACCCAGTTAAGGGGAGAGCATAAACCTATCACCCAATCATAGCAAAGAAGTTTGTTCACTTTTAAAACCCAAAAGACAAATTAGCTAATCTATATGGAGATATTGCTCCATAAAAGTATGATGTTCAATTTTAATCCCATAAGAAATTGTGAAGTTTCTATCCTAGGATTGATCAATTTTTATCCATTTTCTATCCTAGGATTGATAAATTTTAACCCATTTTCTATCCTAGGATTGATAAATTTTAACCAAAATTAGACAAAAGAACAAAATCTAGCCATGGATGCGTCAAATCCAGATAAAAAATTAAAAAAAAAAGATTTTAAAGACAAAAAAGTCGAGGCGCTGAAACAGTGGATCGACGCGCTGAAACAGTGTCGCGGCGCGCTAAAATAGAAGAGCGGCGCGCTAAAACAAATGACGGGCACGCTAAAACTGCTGACTGGAGCGCTAAAACAAACCGCTGGGGCGCTACAGAATCCAACCGGCGCACTACAAAAAACCACGGTTCAGCGAAAACTATCACGCCGATACCTGTAAGACACTTTTCACAAAAATTATGCAGAATATGGGGTTAGGCCCCATGGTGGGTGCCAAAATGTAAGCGTACGAATGAGTTAAACAATCTAATAATGCATCTACGCTTCTAAATAAGACATTGTATCTAAGATTCAAGAAAATTAAGCTAATTTAAACTAAGAATCTTCAGATATCTGTCCTATTGCTCTCTAACTCTAAAGATCTCTCTAATCTACTTTGCTCTCAGATTTTAGAAGCTAATTAGATTATTCAAATGACACTTAGAGAACGAGAATTAAACTATTTCTATTCCTATATGATTTAAATATGCCAAATCTACTGTGATGGAAGCCATGACTGCAAATGCTGGATGCTGGATGAATGCTTGATGAATGCTGGATGAATGCTTGATGCTTGATTGCTTGAATGCTTGGATGCTTGGAAAACCTGCAGAGTAAGATTGCACAAGTTAGGATCCATTTCCTGTAGCCAAAGACCTGTATTTATAGCTTTCACGGCAACACATTTGCACAGGGATACGAGATAAAAGGCTGGGATTCAATCTGGAGAATTGAATGGCATGGGATGAGAAGATGAAGTTGATCATGGAGGATTGTTCCTCCCCATGAAAACACCAGGCAAGATGAGAGGGAAGATTGGAGGAAGAAGATTGAGAGGACTTCCTGCAGGTTTGTCCCCGAAGCTCTTCCCATGAATGGCAGTAGAATTAATTAGATTTTTTAAAAATCTAATTTTATTGGTGAGTGATAAAAGGAATATGATTTATGCATAAATTTAAATATTTTTGATTCATTTAAATTTAGCAAAAGAGGATTGAATAATTTAATAAATCAAACTATAGGATTTGTTTATTAAATTAAAATAAAAGAAAAATGATAATTAAATAAAAGATTTTAGGCTATCTTTATTTAATTAAGAAGAAATGTGATGAGGTAATTAAATAACACAAATTATTTTAAGTTGTGTATTTAATTTATGATAGAAGTATAAAAGAAGTAATAATAATAATAATTAAATAAAACAAAGTTTTTAATTTTGTTTATTTAATTAAGAGAGAAATAGAAGACTCAATGATGTATCTACAAAGGCCTGCCTAGAATCACTGAAGACGTCAAACATGGAAGTAAACACTTGAACCATGATTTAACACGCTACCATATATTTTTGATAGAAAGTGATATGCATATGTGCTTTTCTATAGTGAAGTTTCCAAAAAGTGCATTGCTTTGATTTGTCACTAACTCCATCTGCACTATCATTGTAGGTGACAGGAACACTAAGAACTAAGAATGTCCACTTGCCCCCATATGAACCAATCTGTACTTCATGTAGACAAAGAGTTTTCTTTACATAAACATCAAAGAATGGTCTTGCGGGCTACACAACATGTGGCATTGACAAAAAAATTGAATATATCCCTTTTCTGCAATGTATTGTCCACACAAAAGATGGAGCTGTGGAATGCTATTTGCACAAAAAATAGCTACAAAATTGCTTCCCACTGCTAACTGCAATTCCATTTCAAGATTACAAGAAAGACATGTCTAGAGTAATCTTCCTGCTGTGGAAATTTTGGCTACAAGGAACATTCACACTTGTAGTGGATAATTACATCATACGAATTATGACTGAAGTAAGTAGCATGGCATCTCCACCAACTTGAAAAGACATTTGTAGTTTGGCCCAGGTGCTTACATTGTACTATTCCAATTTCTATTTCTATTCATTGATAGCATGTCATACACACTGCATTGTCATGAGTATAACGTTTATTGAATATGAAATAGAATCTAGAGGAAATGCAAAATTCCAGCATAGAACAATATCAAGAAGCAAAATGTTTAGATGCCATCATAGCCTAATTATTCTTTAGAATGTCAATGTGAAGAAAATTGTGCTAATGCTTTTATGAAGACTAATCTGATAGTTTATTTGCAGCTCTTATATGCACTACATAACTTGACAATTGTATTTTTACCTCTTTGAAACATGCATAGTATAGATGTGAATAGATTTTCTTTGCATTTCATAGGCAGTTATAAGTTATGTATTAGTTTATTTTGACTTGTTATATGTAGCACATAACTCAAAACTTGTTTATTCATCTATTTGAAACATACATACTATATGTAATACCCCTCCTGTTACTGTTTAGATTTGTTTTTTCTATGTTTTGATTTGGTGCTTTGATACTGTGTTGAGACTGTTATTGTTTGGTTTGGTTAGTAGACCTTGTTGTTTATGCCTATACATTTGAGGACATGGTTATTGATATGATATTGTGGTTGGTGATATTAGTTTGATTTCAGTAACATTACGATGCATTAATCTAGTAAATTATGTTATGATATGATTTGTTAGTTTAGGAAATGATTAATTTATCGGTTATATTATATTGTTTGGATAGATGTGATGAAGGACAATGTAGCACCACTCATTCGCGGGTGCCCTGCTACGCTGCGATTCCTTCTCACAATACAATGCTTTGATTTTATATACATATGCACATGTACACGACTTTGTTTGTATGCAGGGATTGTAGGTACATAGTCTCGATTCCACCTGCTTGGGTAGGACAGGGCGAGCACCAATAACCCAACGGCATAATGTTGAAACAGAGACGACTTGGAAGTCATCCTGTCCCATGTTGTCAAACTGTCCCGATTGAATGGTATTGTGTGTTCTTGTAATTGTCCATTCTGTAATTATTATTATGTTCGTGTGAGTGTCTTTTCGTATGTTATTCATGTTGGTATTTTATAAGTTGTGACTGATTCAATTAAATGATGGTAATAATTGTTTAGTATAATGTTAGATTAAATTGTATTTAAATTATTAAAAGTTTTAGTTTAAAAGTCATGTATTTTATTATATGCTAATTAATATTAAATTGTGTTTTGTTAATTTAATTAAATTATCTTGTTGAAGATAATTATAAAATAAATAAATTAAATAAATCAAATTATGTGCAAAGCAAGTAAAGCTTGCAAAAGCTGATTTAAAACAAAAAGTATTGAAGAATAGAAAAATAAATAAATAAAAGAATGGAAAAAGTTGTGTGAACGAATGAGAATTGAGATTTGACTGAAAAGCTTGCTTTCAAAGATATAATTTATTTTATTGTGGATTTTTGAGAGCTTTTGGAAGAAATTGATAATATCTTTTATTTAATTGAAATTTTGGAGGGTTTTTAGACACAGAGAATTATTGAGACAGAAGTTGCACAAGTTAATTGTTCTGTAGTTTTGGGGAAAAAGAGTTTCTTTCATTTGCTTGCATTAAGTTGGGGAGGTTTTCTGAATAAAGTATTGGATTCGAATTTGAGTACGGTATTCTGGAGACGGTTTTCAAAGCAGGAATTAGAAGCTCTTCGTAGAGGCATCGGGATCAAGCAGGCTTCATCAGATTCTTGAGAGTGCAGGAATCCAGGTTCCACTTATTTTCTCTTTCATCTTTCTGTTTCAGAGAAAAATAAAATTAATTAAATATGATTTGTGTGAAGAAAGAAAACTTTTGTTTGAATAGAAAATTACTGAAGGAGATTAGTCTAGTTTTAAAAAAAAAATCATTGGATTGTTTTCAATTTGTCAAAACAAAAACCTACATCTTTTGAAATGTCCCATTTGACTATAAGGGTTTATTTTGGGAAAATTGATTCCTCTTTGAGCATAATGAGATTGGGGATTCTTTTGAAAATATATTTATATATGAATGTAATTATTTGCCTTCTATAATCTTAATACATATATATACAAGTAATATATATATATATATAGATATATCTTTTATATATAAATATATATATATGTATATATAAATATATATATATATATATGTATATATATTAGTATTTTAAGTTATATTGGTATCTGTCTGTACTTGTGCGTCGGCTGTACGTAATCACATTTTTCATAGAGAGGAATGAAATTAATTTCAGAATCTTTTGTGTTTGATTTAAATAAAAAAAAATTAATTGTGTTAAGGGAGGGTTGAAGAGATGGCCGAAGTCGTACCCTTCTTCCCTCACCCCCTGCCGTGGCACACTGCACACAACAGTCTTATAGACTGCTGCGGGCAGTCAATAGGGTCGTCGGCCCTTTTTCCTTTTGTGAGTTTTTATTTATTTTTTATTATTTTATATATATATATTGGTGTATATACTTATTTTATTAAATATAATAATTATAATTTATTTTATTTAAAATGTAAATTATAATTATTTTATTTAATATTACTTTATTTTTAAATGTAATTTATGCATTATATTTAAAAAAGGTTAAATAATGTTTATATATATATAGGGCATTATTTTATCATTTGTTTTGTTGAACAAATAATTTAAACAGAAAATCAGCCTTATTTCATATTATAAATGGACTATATTGAGTTAGTTATATTTCATTATATTTGAAAATGAGAATCTTATATTTATTTATTTTTTGTAATGATTAGCAAATTGGTGAGATTAATTTAATTGAATGATTGGGAATGAATTGCATTAAATTTGGTGTTGTCTTGCAAAATTAATTTGAGTTTTCATTTCCGTTATGGTTATTGTTAGTGTTGTCCACGTGGGAACCTTGTTGTTGTACAAACCCTTGTTCCAGAGGCATGATTTATTTTCTTAGACTTTTATTATTGTACTTTTGGGATTTGAATATTACATGATTTTGAGCATTATTATTTGGAAGGGTTGTACGAGGTTGTAGTCATTGTGATTACGAGTTATCACGAGATGGTTTTGCCTCGCATGTTTTGTTTTGAGTTATATGTTTTATTCGTTATAGTACAACCCTTTCCTGGTTTTGATTTATGTTAGGGGTCTTAGGGAGAGTGGCTCTTCGTGGGGACTGACACCTCAGTTGGAGGAAGGGCCAGGAGATCTCATGAGAGCTATGTGATGACACCCTCCACTAGACACCCATTTGCCTTATTTCTTGTTGCCTCTAGAATTGTGTACTGAATTGTTGTTTCAGATTTATATGGAATCATGTTCTATTTATTGTTTCAGATTTATTTGGAATTGTATTTTGAATGTTGTATCAATTCTTCTGGAAATGTCTTTTGGATGTTGTATCAGTTCTTTTGGTTTTGTACTCTTATTGTTGATTCAGATTCTTGTGAAAATGATTTATGAATGTTCCTTGGTGACTTGTTTAATTGTTAGTGCTTGGGTTAATTGTGATGAGTTTCATAGCTTTATTTTATTATGTTGACTCGTGAATGTTGTTGGTTATGTCATTGTAATCTCTGAGTTTATATTTGAGTTTTTACTTTGTTGTTCTCTTGGAGTCGGTTTTGACATTCATGGTCGGGATCTCTTCCTTGTCACCTCTGACCATGGGGGGTGAGTTATTCATAATTCACATGGTTGGGTTGAATGTGCTCCACACCCGTTGGGTTCCCCATCAGCATTCTTTGTTTGCAGCATTCCTTTAGTTGGAGTTTGTTCCAGTGGATCATTTGTAATTCAAATATTATTGTACTTTGTATCATCCTACATGTATGGGAAATGTATTGTAACTCATTATTGAGAGCATGTAATCTTATGTTTATATGATGATGTAATAGTTAGGATCCTTTGTAACATTATTGGATGAGATTCTATATGATTGTAATATGGGATGTAGTGATACTTTCACTCTTGGTTTATGGATGTACTTTTATTAATGATTATTGTAATATAAATTGGTCAAGTTGTTTAATAATTATCTTTTACTTTTGTTTTAGTTGTGTTGCGATGTGACCTCGCGTGCCCCAAAGAATGTAACACTTAGTTGTTAATGTACAATGTAAATGTAATTAATGTTCGGATGCATGTTTACTTTATGTTATTTTAAAAAAAAATTGTTTGCAATGTTTGTTCTCTAGGGTTTGCATGGCGGGCGTTACAACATTGGTATCAGAGCACTAGGTTCATTTACTGGGCACTCTGGTTTCATATGAGCCCATTATGTTGTCCTAGTGAATTTGTTAAGTGAAGTTCTTAAGTGATCACAATGATCATGTTGGATTGTGGAAAGGATGTAAAGATTTGAACCACGTAGTTGTTGGAAAGTAAGTGTACTAGTGGAATTATGTATGTAATTGTACTTCCCTTGTAAATGTGAGAAACTAGTAACTGTGCATCGGTTGAGTGTTGTGAATACCCCATACTTTCTTTGTGGGCCCATAACCCATGGGTCTTAGGATGGAGATACGGTGTACCCATCCATTTAGAATATGTTGTATTTGGTATGGGATTAACCATACCATTATGTGTGTTTGTATGTTTGTTACCTGATTGAGGGCCAACCCACGTGTGGTTGAAAATTTATACATATAAGAGTAGCCAAAAGCTAGTTTCATGGATTCTTTTCTTTTGGTTCTCTAGTCCCTCAATCTATGAAGGGGTAGTAGTAGCCACAAAGTTCCTTGGATGGAGTGTGCAGCGTACACGTATTGCGACGTAGAGTAGTCTTAGCTCAACCGATCCCGAGGAAACGTACTCACTACTTCCCCTTATGATGGATCAGGGTACTTGATCCATATGTGCTAGCCTAAACCCCATAGTTTTGAGTATAGCAGCATTGGATTGTTAGTTTATGCCTAGCCGTCCATAGGGACGTTGACCTGGCATTAGCGAGTCAACCTCGTCTGTATGAGAGGTGAAGCTCGAGTAGCCCCATATTGATATGCTCATATATGTATTGCATACACCGTATCTGCACATGTTCCGACATGATGCAATGGATACGATGCCACACCCCACTAATGTTCTGACATAGTGCTGGTGATGATGTCGTGTTGCTAATGGTAGCAAGCTGGGCTTGAGGACACGATTCCACGTGCATAGACACGTGAAGGCGCACTATGAGATTGTGTTATGATAGCCTACTTGTGTGATGAGCATAATGGGGCCTCACACACTTGTAGAGGGATACTCATGTTTGCTTTCGACAGTGTTTGGGTTAGTTAGCATATGGGTATGTCCTAGCCATGTATACCTCTGGTGATGGCGAGTACCTGCGTGTGCCTTCTCCATGAGGTATCGCTATGCAGGGTGTGTCTGCGCGTGCCTACTTCTGTGGAGCCACAGACACATTGCCATGCGGCATACGTCAGTGCGTGCCTTCTCTGGCTGGCGTATGACCATGTCGCATGACGACACGAGGCAGGGTGTAGCCGAGGAGCACACTCTGGGTCATGTGGATGGCATGCTCACTCTGTGCCACATGAGGGCTATGTTATAGTTGGACGATGTTCCCTCCTTCCTCGTTTGGTGGCTAGTATCTAGTCACACAGTGTTGTATTGTGCAATTTTGAAGATTGAGGACTTCCTATATGATTGTTGATTATTTTTCAATTGACCTTGAAGGCTGATATTTTGTTTATGTTTGATTGTAATGGTTTAGCCACACTTTGTGACTTATTCTCTCGTAGCCCTCATGGTTACATTTGATTTAGTGTTGACATTGCGCGCATTTCTTGCTTTACTGTTGAAATTGAATCTTATTTGATGTTTGTTTTATGAATTTGGTGGCTAAACTAGTTTATCCTTGTTGTTTTCGAGGTCGGCCATGTGTCGTATTGTGATTCCTCTCCAAGGACGTATGAGGTGGACTTGGTGAGTGTATATGAGGAAGTAGACGTAGGGAACCTTGAGGATGGGGGTATGTGAGGCTATTTTAGAGCTAGGACCCACTACCCACCTATGTGTGATGACTATCTCTTGGAGGCTAACCACCTTATACAACAAGAGATAGATCATTGTGGCCTTGCTTGGATGGTCTCACTATGTGTGTGTGGCCTAACTCCATCAAACCACTGAGTGTGAGGTATGGTTTATGTGAGATGGATTTTGGCTCTTGGCTCATGGATTATGTATTGTGGATTAGTATGCTGCTTTCCGACATCTAGATGGACCCTTGTGTAGCCTCATTATGTGATTACCAGTGATGTGAATTCGTGTGTATGTGGATAATGCAGGGATATAGTACTTAGATTCTTGAGATTTTATTTACTTCCCTTCTATTGTTCTCATCTAATATTTGGAACTTGTTCTTTGGTGGTGTTGTAGGACGATGCCTAGAGGTCGCGATCTTGATAGGGGTGGTCATCAGAGCACTCTTTTTTTTAATGTCCATGAGGGTGGTCATGAGGAACATCTGAGCCCTCAATTATGCCCCTTGCTTGAGGAAATTCTTAACCAGCTTGGCCCAAGACAGGAGAGAAATCAACAAATGGTAAGGGAAAGAGAAAGGTTCCCTAGGAGAAGAGGTGTTTCAGCTGTAGTAAGACTTATAATGGATCTCTTAAGGGAACGTTCTCCTACCTTCCATAGTCATAGTGGTGGTTTGGAGGATGAGACTTGGATGATTGGTGTCCGAAGTGGTGGGCGTCTTTTGTCTAGGAGAATCCGGAGTTGGTTGCGAGCCCAACTTTATCGGCTTGACCAGTCAACTCGGAGCACTCGGACTGTAGCTAGTAGGGGCCGACTTCGACAGGATGGTGCACATCCTCGAGGTAGAAGAAATGGCAGAAATGCAGGATGTTTCTCTTGTGGCCAGCAGGGTCACGTAGCTAGGCAATGTCCTCAGAGGAGCACACCTGAATTCAGTCAGAGACTGACAGTCACAGAGCCAACAGGGGATGATGCGGGTAGGATCCACAGAGCAATTGAAGTAGTTGATGACCGCCAGGTAGGGCATCAGAGCACAGATGTGGAGACTATAGGTAGCAGACATGCAGCTGACTCGAGAGCCCATGAGAATGCTACGATATAGGAGACTGATGTAGTGTTTCTTATGTTGTGTAATACCCCCATGTTACTGATATTCTTTGCTACTATTTTTTACTCTTATGTGTTAGTGTGATACTGGTTTTTGATGGTGACTAGTTCACCGATTTGGTGTGTGAGGATGCCTCCCGTATTAGGGAATCTTATTTTCTTTTGTTTGTCGGCTTCCAGGAGTAAGCCGAATTTATGGGGGGGAGGATGTAATACCCCTCCTATTACTGTTTAGATTTGTTTTTCTATGTTTTGATTTGGTACTTTGATACTGTGATGAGACTGTTATTGTTTGGTTTGGTTAGTAGACCTTGTTGTTTATGCCTATACATTTGAGGACATGGTTATTATATGATATTGTGGTTGGTGATATTAGTTTGATTTCAGTAACATTGTGATGCATTAATTTAGTAAATTATGCTATGATATGATTTGTTAGTTTAGAAATGATTAATTTATCGGTTATATTATATTGTTTGGATAGATGTGATGAAGGACAGTGTAGCACCACTCATTCGCGGGTGCCTTGCTACGCTGCGATTCCTTCTCACAATACAATGCTTTGATTTTTTATACGTATGCACATGTACACGACTTCGTTTGTATGTAGGGATTGCAGGTACATAGTCTCGATTCCACCTGCTTCGGCAGGACAGGGCGAGCACCAATAACCCAACGGCATAATGTTGAAACAGAGATGACTTGGAAGTCATCATGTCCCATGTTGTCAAACCGTCCCGATTGAATGGTATTGTGTGTTCTTGTAATTGTCCTTTCTGTAATTATTATTGTGTGAGTGTGAGTGTGAGTGTCTTGTCGTATGTTATTCATGTTGGTATTTTATAAGTTGTGACTGATTCAATTAAATGATGGTAATAATTGTTTAGTATTATGTTAGATTAAATTGTATTTAAATATTTAAAAGTTTTAGTTTAAAAGTCATGTATTTTATTATATGCTAATTAAATATTAAATTGTGTTTTGTTAATTTAATTAAATTATCTTGTTGAAGATAATTATAAAATAAATAAAAGCATGGTGTGATGGTTTATAGGCATTGTTGTTCTTGCCACCAAGGTTCAAACCCCATTGGGGTGGTATTGTTGAATGGTTGTATCCGGGTTCATAGCTCCACCAAAAGCCGCTTACTCCCTTGAATAATAATAAAAAAAGATAATTATAAAATAAATAAATTAAATAAATCAAATTATGTGCAAAGCAAGTAAAGCTTGCAAAAGCTTGATTAAAACAAAAAGTATTGAAGAATAGAAAAATAAATAAATAAAAGAATGGAAAAAGTTGTGTGAACGAATGAGAATTGAGATTTGACTAAAAAGCTTGCTTTCAAAGATATAATTTCTTTTATTGTGGATTTTTGAGAGCTTTTGGAAGAAATTGGTAATATCTTTTATTTAATTGAAAATTTTGAGGGTTTTTTACACAAAGAATTATTGAGACAGAAGTTGCACAAGTTAATTGTTCTATAGTTTTGGGGAAAAAGAGTTTCTTTCATTTACTTGCATTAAGTTGGGGAGGTTTTCTGAATAAAGTATTGGATTCGAATTCGAGTACAGTATTCTGCAGACGGTTTTCAAAGCAGGAATCAGAAGCTCTTCATAGAGGCATCGGGATCAAGCAGGCTTCATCAGATTCTTGAGAGTGCAGGAATCCAGGTTCCACTTATTTTCTCTTTCATCTTTCTGTTTCAGAGAAAAATAAAATTAATTAAATATGATTTGTGTGAAGAAAGAAAACTTTTGTTTGAATAGAAAATTACTGAAGGAGATTAGTCTAGTTTTAAAAAAAGAATCATTAGATTGTTTTCAATTTGTCAAAACAAAAACCTACATCTTCTGAAATGTCCCATTTGACTATAAGGGTTTATTTTGGGAAAATTGATTCCTCTTTGAGAATAATGAGATTGGGGATTCTTTTGAAAATATATTTATATATGAATGTAATTATTTGCCTTCTGTAATCTTAATACATATATATACAAGTAATATATATATATATATATATAGATATATCTTTTATATATAAATATATATATATATGTATATATATTAGTATTTTAAGTTATACTGGTATCTGTCTGTACTTGTGCATCGGCCGTACGTAATCACATTTTTCATAGAGAGGAATGAAATTAATTTTCAGAATCTTTTGTGTTTGATTTAAATCAAAAAAAAATTGTGTTAAGGGAGGGTGGAAGGGACGGCCGAGGACGTACCCTTCTTCCCTCACCGCCGTGGTTATTTCACCTAATAATGTTAGCCTTGTATAGACGCTAGTAAATAAGAGGGCCGGCCCTTTTCCTTTGTGAGTTTTTATTTATTTTTTATTATTTTTTTGGTGTATATACTTATTTTATTAAATATAATAATTATAATTTATTTTATTTAAACAAAATTTTAATTATTTTATTAAATATTACTTTTATTTTTAAATGTACTTATGCATTATATTTAAAAAGGTTAAATAATGCTTATATATATATAGGGCATTATTTTATCATTTGTTTTGTTGAACAAATAATTTAAAATAGAAAAATCAGCCTTATTTCAGATATAAAATGGACTATATTGAGTTCAAGTATATTTCATTATATTTGAAAATGAATCTTATATTTTTTTTTTTTTTGTAACGATTAGCAAATTGGTGAGATTAATTTAATTGAATGATTGGGAATGAATTACATTAAATTTGGTGTTGTCTTGCAAAATTAATTTGAGTTTTCATTTCCGTTATGGTTATTGTTAGTGTTGTCCACGTGGGAACCCTGTTGTTTTACAAACCCTTGTTCCAGAGGCATGATTTATTTTCTTGGACGTTTATTCTTGTACTTTTGGGATTTGAATATTACATGATTTTGAGCATTATTATTTGGAATGGTTGTACGAGGTTGTAGTCGTTGTGATTATGAGTTATCACGAGATGGTTTTGCCTCGCATGTTTTGTTTTGAGTTATATGTTTTATTCATTATAGTACAACCCTTTCCTAGTTTTGATTTATGTGAGGGGTCTTAGGGAGAGTGGCTCTTCGTGGGGGCCAATGCCTCAGTTGGAGGAAGGGCTAGGAGATCCCATGAGAGCTATGCGATGACACTCTCCACTAGACACCCATTTTCCTTGTTTCTTGTTGCCTCTAGAATTGTGTACTGAATTGTTGTTTCAGATTTATATGGAATCATGTTCTATTTATTGTTTCAGATTTATTTGGAATTGTATTTTGAATGTTGTATCAGTTCTTCTAGAAATGTCTTTTGGATGTTGTATCAATTCTTTTGGTTTTGTACTCTTATTGTTGATTCAGATTCTTGTGAAAATGATTTATGAATGTTCCTTGGTGACTTGTTTAATTGTTAGTGCTTGGGTTAATTGTGATGAGTTTCATAGCTTTATTTTATTATGTTGACTCATGAATGTTGTTGGTTATGTCATTGTAATCTCTGAGTTTGTATTTGAGTTTGTACTTTGTTGTTCTCTTGGAGTCGGTTTTGACATTCATGGTCGGGATCTCTTCCTTGTCACCTCTGAGCATGGGGGGTGAGTTATTCATAATTCACATGGTTGGGTGGAATGTGCTCCGCACCCGTTGGGTTCCCCATCAGCATTCTTTGTTTGCAGCATTCCTTTAGTTGGAGTTTGTTCCAGTGGATCATTTGTAATTCAAATATTATTGTACTTTGTATCATCCCACATGTATGGGAAATGTATTGTAACTCATTATTGAGAGCATGTAATCTTATGTTTATACGATGATGTAATAGTTAGGATCCTTTGTAACATTATTGGATGAGATTCTATATGATTGTAATATGGGATGTAGTGATACTTTCACTCTTGGTTTATGGATGTACTTTTATTAATGATTATTGTAATATAAATTGGTCAAGTTGTTTAATAATTATCTTTTACTTTTGTTTTAGTTGTGTTGCGATGTGACCTCGCGTGCCCCAAAGAATGTAACACTTAGTTGTTAATGTGCAATGTAAATGTAATTAATGTTCAGATGCATGTTTACTTTATGTTATTTAAAAAAAAAATTGTTTGCAATGTTTGTTCTCTAGGGTTTGCACGGCGGGCGTTACACTATAGCTGTAAACAACTTTGTTTACAACTTCACACATGATTATAGGTAATGTTGCACATGCAATGCTCTATGATTTTTGCAAATCATTATAATACATGTTTCAGAAAAAAATAAAACTATACTGATTCAATTTTCCTTTTATCTCATATGGAAAATATCTAGTAAAATGCTTGGTGCTTTAACATGTTAAACACTGTATTTGTTCAAAAATTCTTTTTAAACGAAAATGATAGTGGCCTTGTTTGTTATGTTGTTTTGAACAATCTAGATTCTGATTTCCAAAATGCATCAACATTACATGCTCCTCCTAAGTATTATGTCTCTACAAGAAATTTTGTAAGGTTCTTTGCAATGCCATTTTGGAGAACTTGATTTCTATTTAAAGAGATTTCCATAGGAATATCACTAGGATGATGGGGACATGTGCATTGCAATTTCAATTTGTCAATGTCATTCCAAAATAAATTATACCTGTTGATCCAACATAACATGTCTTTTGTGTCCAAGGACACTATACTTTTACTTATGTCTAGATTTTGTTGATTGCTAATGCGTGAAAAAAAAGACATGCTTACTTTCTTATACTTTTCACAATGTCATTTTATAGTTTATATAGTTCTTACATGTTGTGCATCTGAATTTGACTTGAATCTTGCATGCTTCTATATTTCACAATGTTATTTTATAGATTATATGCATTTACAATTCATTTATGACTTATGATGTGAAGCCTTTGTTGTGTTAAACAAAACAATGTTCACATTTCTTCTTCATTTGCTCTGGTCCTCCCATGGCAATTAATTAAGTCTCTATTAAAAAATTTTATGCCTATTGTGTTACATGCAAATAATCAAACATTTCTAACTTCCTATATCTACAACATTGTCAATTTCGTGTGTTTCCTACTCATTTGTCCACATTATTTGACGATACTAAAATATGTTAATAGAAGTGTTTTCTATTTATTTGCATTTACAACTCATGAATCATTTATACTGTTAAGTCTTTAATCTCCCACACCAAAAATTGTTTTGGTTTCTTGTTAATTTCCTCACATTCCTTCATGCAAATGAAATTAGTGTGCATTGGAAGAATTCATAGCTATTATGTTCGACCCAAAGACCAAGGAATTTGTAATTTCCAATATCTATTGCACTATCATTTTCTTGCCTTGCCTATTCATTACTACATATTGTTTGATGGCAGTAAAATCTTTTTCTGCTCACAGGTATCATGTCTATCTTATTGCAGGCAAACCATGAGGCATATGTAAGTTCCTAGACCCTTTCCAGTCCCGTTTGATAGTTTTTCTTCTACCTACAATTGTAATGAATGTTCCTATTCGTGCATTTCTTTTTAACAAAAATATTGTGCTTATATAGTGCCTAACTTGCATTTATATGTACAATACAATAAACAAAAAAATAGACTTTAGTAAGTTTCGATATCTTTTATACTTTTATCTTTTCCATTGCTATTCAATCTACTCAGTTTGTCTCACAAGAGTGGAATCTTTGTCTATCGATAGGTTCTATGTGTATTGTTTTAGCAAGGGGAATTCAATGTGTCTATAAGTTCCTCTATCTTCAACACTGCTACTTTATAGGTTTTTACATCTGTGCACCTGCGATGGGCCCTCTTATATTGCAAACTATTTCTTTGCATTAGGAATGGAGAAATTTAGACAATGCCTGATGCCTCATTTCTATTGGAAAGGTTACATAACCTTTCAAATGTTTTTTGATATTGTGATGTCCTTGTATCCTACTTTTTTTTCCCTCGCATCACATTTTTATCAGGTCAATATAAATATATACACTCTACTTTTCATTTGCATTGTTTATCCACTTGCTTTGATTCTTTCATGAAGGTGAAAGCTCAGCCTATTGGGACAATGTATTTTGATTGTATACACAGAAAGAAAAGGATCCATTTACAAAATCCTATGTCATTTTCACTGTCAGTTTTTGCATTATTTATTTGCTTCATTAGACTCTTTCATAAGGCTCAAATCTGTCTCTATCAATAGTATTTTTGTGTATCATACTAGCAATAAAAAAAAAAGCAGTTGTAAGTTACTATATCTTTTACAGTGTTCATTTACAATTTTTTGTAGCTCTGCATTTTATGGAAGAATCTCTATTGTTTGTTTTTTTCTACATTCACTTTGCTCCGACATTGACTAATTTGAAATATTCTGGGTTGTAGGCATTATTGATGGCTTATGGTGCCAACTTTCAAGTTTTTCAAACAAATGACTATTTGCATTCTCTAGTCATTTGCTTTGACTCTTTCAAGAGGGAGGCAACAAAACAAGCATTTGTAAGCCACTATATCTTTTATACTATCATTTTATGGGTTTTTTCCTTTTCTGCTTAGATAATTTCATGTGAATGGAATATGTATCTGTTGACACATGTGATTTATGTCTTTTCTACTTGAGATAAAGAATAAGGCACTTGTAAGTTGCTCTATCCTTTACACTATCATTTTATACTTTTTTACATCTCTACATTTTATGCCTTAATGTCTATTCCTCCCTCTTTTTTAATGTTTCTATGAATCACAATCTATTGTTGAATTATAGGCTTAACACCATTATTCACTAATCTCAACTTTTGTTCTACCCACTATTATGAATGGAACCATTTTTTTCTCTTAACACATGGATGCTAATTGCATTTGAATCTATCAAACTCATTTCATCAACTCATGATGCTTTGTTGTTGATATAAGAATATTTAAGTATGTATATATATTTCCATATGTATATATGGATGTGCATATATAAAAGTATTTATCCATACATATGTATATTTGTTTATATGTATGTACATATACATAAATACATAAGTATGTACATATACATTTATATATGTGTATTTATGTTGTCATGTCCATAACTTTACACCAGAAAATCCAAACAGTTTTTTTTTAACCCATTAATTAAGCTAATTAACACTCTCTAAATGTTTATGGTGTAGGATATCTCTATGGTACACACTACACACCTGGGTTGGGTGACTTCTTAACATATCTTTATAAGTAAATAAATTCAAGCTCTTTTTAAGGATGGTTTACCAGAGCTAATTTAGCTTGCTCAAGCATTGGCACATGCACCTTGAAGTTGGAGAATGATAGGTTCAAAACTTATTTAATGGTATATATATTTATTTATTTAATTAATTTTTATGACCGCAATCTATGAAATAACGTCTTTAAACAATGATCAGTCATGTATACCATGTTCATATCCAACAACTCATCATATACTTATAAGCATACTAGAGATATGTAAATGATGATCCATTAAAATAAGGACAATATATTGTCATAATTACTTAGTAATATTATTCTTCTTAAATGTCCAAATAGAATACAAAATTAATATTATTCCTTAACCCAAGAATTAATAGTATTATTTAAAAATGAAATTGTTGTTTAACTACAAATTTAAT
>VDFB02051421.1:0-11355 GCA_007258455.2 Sequoia sempervirens
TTGAAATGAGATACATTGTTATTTTTTAATAAGTTTTGATTTTGAGATTCTTTTTGGATACATTTTTTTTTAACAAGTTTCTAGACATTATTCTAAACATGATGAAAAGTTAATTTCATGTTACAATTATTTTAGCTCAAATTATGTTTGACATACAATAGGGGCTTCAAAATATTATTTAAGTTGTATTTAAAATTTAATTAATAAACAATACAAAAAATAATATTAATCAAACTTTAATATTTTCAGCATCTTTCTACACTTTTTAAATTATTTGATTTATTACTTATTTTCTTGGTCATACATTTGCATGGTTTGGACTTTAACACACTTTTTTTAAAATTTCAATTTTCTAAATCTTATACTAAGCCAACTTTTATCATCTATATATTAAAATAAATTACATATTTAAGAACTAGAAATAAAATGCTATATTTCATATTTTTACACCACATTAATATTTTATGTTTAACTACTTCAAATTTTTACACCAACTATGCTAAACTTTAATTTTCAAGAAAAATAATTCAATTTTTTTGGGTAAAAAGTAGAGATAACTTCTTACATTTATCCAAGAAAAAGAGACCTAACTTGCCATGAAATTAGCCTAAATGAACTAAAAAATGACTAATGTAGTTTATTTTTAGAGTTTTAAAGTATAAATTGTTATAGTGATATGTGCAACTCATCATAATTTATTTTAATTGAATTTTATTTGCATGGAGATTCAATAAAATTAAGATATTAATACTAGTTGATAATTTTAATTTGAAATTCAACTTCAATTTATTTTAATCATAATATCTAGAATAACATAATGTATTACAACTTAGTTTTTTTTTCTAATAAATAAGTATCTATTACACAACTTTATAAGGAAATATTCCACATTGTATTTAAAATAGTGGGTGAATGGAATCACACTATAAAGTTTGAACTAGGAATAGCCACAACATCATCATAAAAATAACTATAAACATTTGATCAAGCCACCATGGTGCAAGATCTATGAATCCAAGTAATCATGGTAAGTCACAATTATAATAATTTCACTATCACTTATAAATCACAAAAAATTAATAAAATGATGATACTTGATAAATGTTTTTTTTTTATATCGAAATAATTTACTAAAGGGTTATAATATAGTTGGATGTAGTAAGGAAAGTCAACACACATTGTATACCTAATCTCACCAAAAAAAATCAACTACAAACACAACAATATCCCATAATCCAAAAAAAGTAAAAGCTTAGAAAATAACCTAAGCCAGTCATAATCAAGTTATCCTTTTACATTAGTTATCATGATCTATTTATCAAATATCAATTATGAAACTATCACTACTATCTATAAATCACTTTACATGCACCATTTTATTGTCACTTTTATTCTTATAATTTTATATAACAATAAAAAATCTTAAATCATAAATTCTAAATAAAGAACATGTTTAATCTCCATATCATCCTTTCTTTTCTAAAAGATGGCTTGTAAGTTGTTAACGATGAAATAAGGGATATGTAATCAATGGAAAAATATAATTGTACTTTCTCTTATTCATCATGTGTGATTTTGATATATTTCTTAAGTTAATTTTGAAAATGTATTTGTTTTTCATATAACAAGTAGATGAATATAAGTGGCAACTTCTTTTTCTTTGTTTCAAACTTTGTTATTGAAATTCTATCCATTCTTTGATAATCTCAAGTTTGTAATCTTTGACTATATAATATTTGAGTCAAACTCACTAATATTTCATGAGTAATAATTCATGAGAAAGTATCTCTCATGAATATGACTACTACCCTTTTATATTTAGATAATACTCATTGGAAGTGAAATATCAAAACTTTTAGAAAAGTCACCCATCTCAATATTACTCTACTCATACTTAATTGACCATAAAATCTTCTTAAAGAAAAAATCAAATTCACTTTACATACTACCACATTTACAAAATATATAAATAAAACTAGACCAAAAGAAAATAATAAAATTTCATCAAAGATTACTGACTTTGGAAGAGACTCATAAATAAAGTTTTACTTTAGTCTATTCACAATACATGGAATCTAATCATACAGTTTCATGCGTTTCCAAATAATATAAGGAATTCAATTATAAAACATCATTTAGCCCTGAAAACAACATACTTCTAGTACTCTATTACATAGATTTATCCTTTAATCATATAAATCGTTCAATGATAAAATTGAACGCTAGAACTCTAAAATGCATTTAAAAATGCAACTTACTACCTATAATATAATTGTTCAACAATAAATTGAATGCTACCATAAAAAGAATTCGACATTTTTATTCCTCATCGGTTATAGAGCATAGCTCATCTATCGAATGCCAACATGTTGCATGCATAACAACTGGACAATCAATTTAATCAGTCCAAACCATCGTCCTCAATTGCAATGCATATTCCCGAACCTGATCAGCAGAGGGAAGAGTTTTCTTGACACTATCCCTCTCCACACATCTCTTAACCCACACATCAAGCAATGGATATTCAATCTCAAATGGTATCTTGAAATTACCAATAGTTTCAAAAGCATGGAACCAAGAAGCATAGGGAATGAAGGCAATACCCAGGAATCCAAAATCCTTTCCACTGAAGAAAGGTAAGGATCCTCCTGCCGACATCTCTTTCAATGCACCTTCAAGAAACTGAAAGCTCTCCAACATGTCACGCTTAGCCTCCTCCTGAGCCTCTTCTTTCAGCTTCAGTATACGAACTGCCGAATCATAAAACTGCAATCACATAAGATTTTTGTTAGAATGCATTCAAAAAATTCATTGCCAATACTAATGAGAACACGGGAATGCCTTACCTTCTTGTCTGTGAAATCTGCCCAGAAGCGGGCAAGAGCACGATCATATGGCTTGGAGGGTAAAAATTGCTTAGAATCCCAAGCGTCGTTAATGTACTGAAGAATTATAAGAGACTCACCTATAGGCTGGCCATTGTGGATCAACACGGGTATTTTCTTGTGCACAGGATTCATTTGCAGTAGGAGGTCGCTCTTATTGGAGAGGTCCTCTTCTTGGTATTCATATTTCACACCTTTCTCTTCCAGACCAATCAAGACGCGCATGCCAAAAGGACTCATATGTGTGGTGAGTACATTCACTGGCTCCATCTCAAGCACGCCCAAAACCCAAATTCACAAGCTGTATATAATCTCACACAAAAACAAAAGTTTAAAAGGCTGCAGATAATCACTCACAAAACCGAAAGTTCAAACACAAAAAGAAAGTTGAAAACTGTAGATTTTTTTGTCTATAATACAATGAAATGGGATGGAATGTAGGAAGATATATATAGGAAAGCCAGCGACCAAACACGTAGATTGCAATGATGACAGCGTGTGTTTGCATGGAAAGTACGTAAAGGAGGGCAAAAGAATATGAAAGGTGGAGCCCACTCTTACTTTGTAAGTTCCAATTCTATAGATACTTTCTAAGTTGGAGGATTTTATAGTAAATTCAGATTTTTTATATATTTTTTATATTAAAGCCAAGCACTTATGTTCAACAACGTCAGACATCCATTATGATTATTGAGATGTTAAAGTTGTGGAGGCATTTATTAATGCAATTTTGGTTGACTTTCAGCTAAAGTAGAAAGAAAAAAAAAATTCCATAGCTTTCATTCAACAGAACTATAATTAACTTTGAATTTACAAATTTAAATTTTTTATAAGAATTTAATGTTAGTAGGTATATATGAATAATTTTTGTCATTAAATTATTAGTTAAGTATTAAATTTGCTGATTCATCTATTAAGAGAGAAAAATTGTTTTGATATCTTTCATCATTGATCCAAAATCATTAAATTAGAAAGGTTGTTTATAAAAAGAAGAGATCCTTGACTAAAATGTACAAAATTGTTTCCAAATATCATGTTATTCATATAAAATTAGGAGATCATGGAGATTAAAAAAAAAAGCACAATGGACCATGCAATTATTGTATTTAGTTGACCCAAATGTACAAATGAGGAAGCCTTGCATATATAGGAAAATAAGAGGCAATCCACCTATCATGTGCATTGACAAATTGCCTTATGATCACGGCTAAATAGTAGACAAATTAGTCTATAATTGTCAGCATAGGATCAGTGGAATGTACCGACCTAAAGCCTATTTTAACCAGTCATCCAATCTAAATGCAAGTATTGGGTGACCTTTGAGGTGGATAAGTCTTGAAACCTCAAAAGTATGTACATAAGGGTTTACCAAAGAAACAGCTTGGCCGCCTCTATAGCCTAAGGTTGCACGATGATTGGGTAGATGTTGTCAACCTCAACAGCTTTAAGTACATAAGTATAGTGGATAGATAAATCATTCACTCTAACAACCCCTATAGTGATAGTGGAGATCACAAAGTACAAATGGATAGAAATGGGTCCAGACTCACGAGGGCGTAATGGGTGTCATGTAAAACGATTCTCTCCTGAAATGGAGAAAAAGGAAAGCCACACAGCAGAGACAAACTCCTCTCAAAAGAAGAAGGTTTAAGAGCTTATGAAAAGAAGTCCCGCGGATAGAAACATCATGATTGAAACTCTTGAAGCATCCTTGAAGTTGTAAACTCTGAGAAAAGTGAGAGGCCGTGTCTACTGGATCAACGGACTCAAAATATAGACCAAGATAGATACAAAACCATACATGGTGAGCATATAGACACTACTCAACAATGATGCAAATTTACTATAAAGTTGACCATCTGAGACAATACTATGATTCTAGGTAATTGCAATGAGTGACATGTGTACACTACTAAAATGTGCATTATTTTTCCATACATAAGTACTAGAATCGTAGAAAATATGGTCCACTAAAATAGTCCCCCCATATGAGAGAATAAGATAGAAGGTTCCTCCATTGCTTCATTGAAAGAAAAATTAGTATAACACTATCATAATCCCCTTTATGCTAAGAGATATAAGTAGACCAATTGAAATTGGGCACAAGAGTGTGCAAGAAATTTAGACCCAAATTTTGGTCAAAAAAATGTATAGGAAACTAAAAATGAGTGCACATCAAGGCACACATGCATGAGGCGAGAATCACAAGGATCCATTGTTGTGATGGAAAATCAAGGCAACACACACCATTTGGTGAAAATCATGAGGATCCATAATTGTGATGTCAAGTCAAGGCTCTACACAACCGCCCATTACATTTTATAATTCAATGTAAATGAAAAATTCTCAAATTCCCTCCTTAATGAATACATTTAGTTTGTGGCACTTTATACGAGTGCATTTACAAACTTATTTGATATTAAGTTCTTACATGTTTATGCCATTTATATCATGAGGTAGATAATGAAGACATAGATTAAGTATGTCTTTCAAACCTCAAGAAAAAGACAAAATTCTTAAAATGAAAACCTCCATTAAAAATGACCCTCCCTTTTGCCAATTATGACAAAACAAAGAAAATATCCCTTCTTTACAAATTTAAAACAAAAACAAAAAAAATGACCCTTTCTTTGCAAATTTAGTGCTAAAGAAAATGACCCCCTTTGTACATAATAATTTGTATAAACCATTAATGATTTGGTTAAATTATATAGTTACAACAAATAAGCACATTAATATCCTAGTATAAGAGTATGGAGGTGGAGTCAGTTATTTTGAGAAAATCATTAATAAATGCAAATCATGTTACTGATGTGCTGACCTAGCCTTTACACCAGATGTGAAGGGTTGCATTGGAGAGTTACAAATCTCCAAATAAATCAACAAGCAAATAACAATCCAAATTAGAACACTTCAAACAATAGTTTGCATGGAGTAATTTTCCAAATCTATGGGCATTGTGGATGAGCACACCAAGTCAAACTTCCATGCCATAATTGCAGTCAATGCCACATCTAGAGACTTTTCACAAAAGAGAAAGTAGTAAAAATTTAATATCTGCACCTTTGATTCTGGTGTTTACTAGAGTTGGGGGATATAGCACTAGATTTTCCATGCTAAGGTGCTTAGAAGATTCCCATCCTATGTTTGAGGAGCAACGTGGAGATTTTCATGGGTTTGTAGAAGAATGGGGTGCCTCCAGGTTCATGTGTGGCTTACCAATTACAAAATCCCAACACCATATATTTCAAATGGATCGTCGCTTGAATTTGGGGTGGGTTGATGGGGCGTAGAAGCTTAGAGAAATGATGTGCGAGTTGAGGGCCTTTGCCACCTATGAGCAACAAAAACCTATAGTGAGTAGGTCACAAGAAATGGCAACGACAAATGGTCTCCTCATGCCAAGCATGGGCCTCTGTAAATCATGCCTCTTATATCAAAAAGTATTCTATGCCAACTAAAATGATCACCCAAAAAGGGTACATGTATGAGAGTTTGTGGGCATAGTAGTTCCAAATGGAATGGTGAATGAGGCAGTTGAGATTCAAATGAAATTCCACTGAATGTCTCATATTCATGCCCAGCTCCGCTCGTGTTCATGGCTTTCTACCTTAGTAAAAAGACTCTTACTACTTGGATTTTGGGTCTACCAAGTTCCCTACAAGATTATTAACAACTAGCAGTGAACCTAGAAAAATAAAATCAATTTGCATTCACCTTATGGCATGAAACTATCTCCCCTATGCTCTGATGCCATATAAGAACTAAGAGATCATGGAGATAAAAAACACACACACAAGTGAACAATGTCCAATATTGTATAAAAGTCAACTCAAATGTACAAATGAGGAAGCCTTGCATATACAAGAAAGGAAGAGGCAATCCACCTATCATGTGGATTGACAAGTGCCCCATGATGTGGCACAAATGAGTAGACAAGTGTCCTATAGGTGTTAACCTTAGGATGACTTGGAATGTGCAAACTAACAACCTATTTTTCCAAGTCATCAACCTTGATTCCAAGTATTGAGTGACCTTTGAGGTGAGATGGAAGGTCTTCCAACATCGAAAGGTATGTACATGACGCTTACCAAACAACACGGTGTAGTGTAGAAAAATGTATCCCCTCACATTTTATCACATATTTGGGCCCTCCTAATTAAAATGAACTTAATAATTCCTTAATTTAGTGTTGTAAAGTGTATCTCTTTATATTCTCACTTATTTGGGCCCTCTTAATTAAATTGGACTTAATTGTGCCTTAGTTTAGTGCTGTAAAATGTATTTATTTTAATTTCACACTTATCTAGGATCCTTTAAGTAATTGATTTAATTGTTCATAATAATCCCATTAAATTACATTTCAAAACCAAACTTTGACATTAATTAATATCAATATGACACTTCATTAAATAATATGTATTACGTGAATTAGGAGCTTATATGGGTGAATGGGTCCTCTAAAACTTGGAACCCATTTAAATACTATTTGGTATGCTATGATCCTAAATTGCAATTTGAAAGGTCAGCTTGTAGTGTGAATTCTAGAAATTAACAATAATGTCTATAATGCAAAGTTATTTATCAAATTAGCATTAGATTTCAAGAGCACAATTGAGAGAACTTTCGCAAGAGTCAAGATTATTGTCAAGAGTATTCAAGAGAAAATTTCTTCATCATTTGTTGCAACATTCAAGATCTCAAGCATCATGTCAAAGCTATGTTCAATCATGCATATTTTTGGAGCTAAAATTGTGATGGGTTTCAAGCATTCAGTCAAGGAATTCAATGCAGATTCAAGTGTCAAGAATCTACATCCATTGAAGCCATGCCGGATCAACATCAAGATTTTAGTCCTTCAAAGAGGTTTAATCAAGGGTTGGTGAGTTACAAAAGTGCTTTGTTCGTTCATCATTCCTCCATTCATCCCTCCTTCATTTCATTTCAAGGTTTAATTACCAAAATGGGGTTTGACCAAGGAGAAGCCACATTCACCGAAAACAAAAAATTTCCCTTTATTGGCCATGTTGCATATTTTCAGGTTGAAAAGTTGAAGATCTCAAAAGTGTAAGGTGCAAGAGTTCCTTTTGTTGTTATCTCAGAGCTTAGATCCCATATTTGTTTCTAATTTATCGACTGAAACTAGAGAATCTGGAAGTGCAAGTAGAGAAGCAGAGGACCCTAAAATCAATTTTGGAAAGGTGAACAAGGACTCATTTTCCATTGGGTGAATGAGTTCTAGGACAACTCCCAAAAACATTTTTTTGTGAGAGGTACACAATATTTTATATTCCCAGATTTTACTGAAGGTTTACTCTTTCTATTAGTATTATTTTTCATCTACAAAATCAACTTTTTACATGTCATGAATGAGTGCTTTTGTTTTTTCAATCTTTCTCCCAAAACCCCTATCCAGTAATTGCTATCAAAAAATGTCTCAAGACACTTTGCAACCGACAAGGACACTTTCCAATTATTTTTGAGATAAGATTTAAGTGTCTTTCACTCATCTGATTTACATGAAATAAATTGTGTCTATTAGCTCTATGTTTAATCTACTCATATTTGGTCTTACATTTTAGTTTTGAGTTGATTTACTCTTTTTAGTGTCTCCCAAATGTGTTGTTTAGCTCATTCATACACATAAAGGAAATTGCAAGATTTCTCAAAGAATTCACTCACCAAAGGATTGAAAATGGATTTTAACTTGAGGGATCTCATTTCCTTAATGAAATAGAAGAATAGGTGGGCTCATTACAGTCACTTTTCCCTTTCTATTTATAGTAATTTTGGTGAAAAATGCCAAATTTAGTATAAAACCTTGTGTTTTGAAACTCTACCCCATTTTTTGTAGTTTCATTTTGGTGAACCCAAGTATTTAAACATTCTAATTTCTAATTTGGAGTGCATTCAAACCTAATATTTAGGATTTGTATTAATTCATTGCATTTGGGTTTTCTAGATTTAGCATAAAGTTGCATTGCATTTTAGGTGTAAACTTACATTTTGCACTCATTTAAAACCTCAAAATTCAACAAAAATTACATCATGATAGATTGATTTTGCATAGTATAATTTACATAATAGCATACTTTCAGTCACTTAAACCAGAAAATTGGATCCAAATTACATTTCAAAAATTATTGTATAGTTCATCATTTTTCCTTTATTCAACTTGCATAAGGTCATCAAATTCTATAAAATTGTGTTAGAGAAGCTATAGTCTAAGACCTGAAATAGAGAACACATATAATCACTCAAAATTTGCATTTTTATTTTTTTTAAATATTATTCTAGGACCCATTCGCCCATGGGAAAATGAGTCCTTTAGGTTATCTTAAAACCATATTTTCTAAGATTTTCTTTGGTTTTTTGTACTTCTCGAATCTCTTGGTGTATTATAGAAAAAAGGAAACTTGCTTGACATGGGAATCATTCATGATAAATTGAACTTAATGAGGCCTTGATTTGGTGTTGTGAGGCATTTAATGCATCCACACTAGGTCTTGGACCCTTTCATATGCATTTATCGTTGTCTTGTAAAATTGTTATAAAGTGTTGTAAAGGACTTTCATGCTTTTCTAGACTTAATGAACCCATTTCTCCCTAATTCAACATTATAAAATGTGTTTAATAACATTATCACATCAATCTAGAAGAATTATAACTTAAACATAATGTTAAACTAGCATTGTAATGTGTCTTGCACATTCACATTGGTTCTTGTGTTTTCCTAGGTTGTGTGGACCTCATTTTAGTGTTGTAAAGTGTATTTAATCACACTTTCACATTGAATTATGTGTCCTAAGCCCTAATTACTCTTTACATCATCACTAATAGGCCCCTATTAACCCATATTATGCATCTCGAGGCAATATTTGATAAAATGCTTGACAAAGGGGTTACAATTTAAACCTTATTTCCTTATCTCTTGGCATATTAGCTAGCAAAATGGTTCATATTAGACCCATATTCCATCCATTTGAATCCAATCCCATCTAGGTGGGACCCATTCACCATGGTGGCGAATGAGTCCCATTTGGCCCAATTTTGACCTTTGAGCGGGAAAAAAGTGAAATTTGAGTTTAATATTGCTTGTGTCAGCCTATGATGAGGTATTAATGGGTAAAATAGGTGAATTTCATATAAAATCAACCCTCTAAACCCTAAATCATTCGCTGTTATTATTCATCATCATTCTTCCATCTCAAGTCAAACAAGTTAGGGTTTGACAATTTCAAGTCATTAAGATAGCAACTTTCAGACATTCACAGGCATATTATTCATGTTTTACTACAGACATTCAAGTTCAATCATCATGGAAAGGTAATCAACTCCATTATTACATGTGTCATTACATTATTTCATCATTTTGGTTTATTTCCTAAAAGGGGTTTGACCAAGGAAAACCCCCATGCCCTAACATTCAACATTTCTCTCTCTTGTCTTGTGTATTTGCAAATTTAGGTCCCTTGGAAGCTTGGAAATAATGAAAGTTTCATTGCAAATTTGTTTAGGTCTTTTCTTCATTGTTGAAGGAAAAATATATTAAAAAAGTAACTTTTAGGTTCAAAAATCAGAGTTTCGGAAGCAAACACCTGTAGAAAGCCAAAGTGTAGACCGAAAGCTCTAAATTTCACCTTTGAATATTTAGAAATTCAAAAGTAGACTCAATCACCATGGATGGTGAATGAGTCTCACTTCTAGGTCAGTTTTTGGTTTTTTGCATTTTTAGATACCCTTTTGTTCGAAACGAGTTCTAGAACAGTTTTATAGAACTGGGATTGATTCACCCAAATGGTGAATGAGTCTCACTAGGCCTGAAAATCAACATCAATAGCATTATAAAATCCATTTTCAATCTCCATCCATATTCCAAGCGCTCACTTTTAGTTTCATCAAATTCTGTTGTAATTTGCATTAATTTGTAGGTGCTTTTGCTTTACACAATGTGTTTTCAAACAAGTTATATTTCTTACGTTTTGCATACTTAATCAATCAATTTAATCATCTAGTTGAATTTAGTTCATTGAATTTTGTCTTAATTTCATCATACATTCCCTTATTTGAGTGAACCACCTAGATTTTGGATATTGGGATCCATCTCTTTCATTAGATTGAAAGGCGGCTAATTGAGCAAAAGACACATAGCATTCCATCTACCCTTAAATCTATGGTTCATTTTGGTGAACCTACTTTTTGAATACTTTCTTGACTGATTTGGAGTCCTTCATCATCATACATCTAACTTGCATTGCCCTTACATTAGGGTTTGCATGATTCATTTGCATGCTAAGTGTTAAATTTTGCATTCATATAAAAGTGAATAATTTAGGTTGCATTTTTCACATCTAAATTCATTTCAATTTTCTAAAATTCTTCATTTTTAACTTAGGTCTACATCATTGCACTCAAAAACGATAAAAATCATTCAATTTTTTTTGAAAATTATGAAAAAAGTACATTTTGG
>VDFB02051422.1:0-15974 GCA_007258455.2 Sequoia sempervirens
TATATCAAGCAAGTTGAAGAGATTTTGTATTAGTTTTATTATAGGTTGTGAAGAAGATTTGTTGAAGTAAAAAGAAGCATCTCAAGCAAGGATTGGAATTATTGCAATCTTATTTTGAGATTAAATAATACATTGATTCTTGGTGGAGTTTTTTTCCCAAAAGGGTTTCTCCATGATATATGTTGTGCATCTTCTAATATTTTGTCTAATTATTCTATAACCTTCTTTCTTCAGTCTACAAATGATAAAATGAATTAATCAGATAATCACCCACAAAGAATTTGTAATACAGAATACATATTTAGATCAGCAATCATAAAGTTTTACAAAGTATTAAGCTACATAATCACATCAAATTTTAACATTTGGTATTAGAGTTGAGGTTGGGTAGAGTTTGGGACACCTTTCTCTTAAAATTTTGAAGGTTTTTTGGCTATACCGGGAGCTTTTACTATTGTGTTATTGCTGATTTTGGAAAATAATTTTGTTACAATGAATTTTAATTCTCATTTAGATATTGAAATATTCAATGGATCTAATTATGATATTTAGAAACTAAAAATGGAGGATCTCCTTGAAGAGAGAGATCAATGTTTAGCTATTGGTAATGAGACAAAGTCACCTACAATGATGTCAAATGATGATTGGGCTAAGCTTGATAAGAAAGCAAGAGGGACCATAATATTATGTCTTGTTTATGTTGTTCTCTTGAATGTTTTACAAGAAACTACTGCATATAAGTTATGGAAGAGAATAGGCGATATTTATCAAACTACAAGTCTTACTAATAAGTTATATTTTAAAAGATAGTTGTATTCTTTAAAGATGAAAGATGGTGATTTTGTTGCAAATAATTTGAATGCTTTTAATTTGATTCTAAGTCAGTTAGCATCTAAAAATCTAAATCTAGAAGACTAAGATAAATGCATACTGTTACTTTGTTCTTTACTAGAATCTTGGGAAAATCTAACTTTTTCTATTAGTGGTAGTGGTGCAGATTCAAAGATAGATAATATAATTCCTACTCTCCTATTAGAGGAGATGAGGAGGAAGTATAAAACAAAAATTCAAGATGCCTTGTTTGTAAAAGGTAGGCCTAAGAAAAAGGAACCTAAGGGAGACAAGGAAGGGAAGGGTAAGTCAGAAAGAAAAAGTAAGGTAAAGTGTTGGAACTATGGTAAACCAAGACATGTGAAGAAGGATTGTAAGAAAAATAAAAATAATTATTATTCTTCTAGAGAGGAATCCTCAGATGATGGTAATCATGCTTGGATCATTTCATGTAAAAATGTTAGTGATGACTCTTTGATTGATGTTAAAGAGTGATCTTCATGAGGAGGATGGTAGTCATGATGCCATGTGTAGCTTGTACCATAGTTTAGTGGGAGTTTTTGGTAGTGATGTGAATGCATCATTGGTAAGTTTATCTTCATATGATTGTGGATACAATTTTTTCTTGGTTCATAGTAGTTTCTATTATGCCATGGTTTACTCTTGATATGGATTTAGAGTTTGGCATGGTACTTGTTCTCTTGAGACTAGGATGTATATATGTTATGATGCATGTGGTCTCCTATTAGGATATGTTTATATCATGTTTTCATGTTTATGTTTATGATTCATGATTTGAGCTTTGACATAGATCTTGCGTAGTTCTCTTAAGTATTGGGTACATTAAATTTAGCGATTACTTCATGATAGTGCTATGGGGATGATGGATTTAGGTTCCTCATGGATACTTGGAAATAGGTGAGGCGTTTTCATGGTAGAATATGTGTTGGAATGTAAGAAATATTTTTCAATAGTAAATACGATAATCCTACACGGTTGGACATAGTGATTCAACTTTCTTGGTAGTTTCCTCAAAGTTTGGATATAAGCCGGTTTAATTACCGTAAGTTAAACTTGAATGTGATAGTCAGAGTGTTATGTGTTAAGCCAAAAATACTAAGCATGTTGATGTTTAGTATCACTTTGTGCGAGAAATAATTGAGAGTGGGAAGGTATTAATTGAAAAAGTTGACACTTTAATTAATGCTATAGATTATCTTATGAAACTAGTTCCTATAGATAAGTTCTCTTGGTTTTAATCATTTTCTCAGAGCTTCATGATTATGCAGGTTGAATTTGAAATTGGCATGGATTGATTAGTTGGTGCGGGAGGCCATTGGCCGATCACTCTTGATTTATAATAATTATTCCTTGTTTTAGAATAATTTTGTACTCATTTAATATAAGGAGAATGCTGAAATAGGATTCAATTTGATTCTAAATATTACATTTATTTCGTATCTCCTAAAGTCCTTGGAAAGTGTTCTCAAACACTAGGATTTGAAAGAGATTAATTTTGAATGAAATAATCATGTTAATAGACATTTCTAGTTAATTCTAAATGATAGGAGTGTGTGAGGGAATCCAAGATGAGTTCCTAAATAATAGGAGCACATGGGGCACCCACATGGAAGGTGGAACCCACCTTGAGTTAAGTTAACTATTTGGAGAAAAATATACCACTTCTACAATGCATGTAAAGATCCTAGAATTTAGGGATTGATGTTTGCATGCATGAAGTTTAGTTTAGTTTAGTTTAGTTCAATATAAGTTTAGCTCAATTAAGTTATGTTTTAGTTATCCTCAGTTGCATGTAGTTAGTTTCAGTTAAATTCTAGTTGACTTCATTTAACTTGGAATGCATGACTAATGACTTGAGTTGGATGAGAGATAATAGGTGACTACTTTTAGTTAACAAGGGATGATCATTCTTACATGAATGGTGGAGAGATATGTTTTAGTTAACAGAGAATAACTTGGACCCGCCTTGGGTGCCCAATTTGACTTCTTGGAGTCAACAATTTTGCATGATAAGATATTTTAGAAGGCTAAGTTAAGTGGGACCATTCTTGGGTGCCTACTTTGAGGATAAACTTTGAAGATATCTTCAGAATAAAGGTTGAGTTATGACATCATTTTGGGATGCCCAAATGGATGAATGAATTGATTTGACATTGTTCTTCATGGTAGAACTCTACTTGGAAGAGATAGGCATAGGTTTTTAGTGATAAGCTTTGAGCTTTGTAATTGTAAACTCGTTGTAGTTTACAAGGCTCATCATTGCCTATTTATCTCAAGCAAGTTGAAGAGAGTGTGAATCAATTTTATTGCAGGTTGTGAAGGAGATTTATTGAAGGAAAAAGAATCATGTCAAGAAAGGATTGGAATTATTGTAATCTTATTATGAGATTAAACAATACATTGATTCTTGGTGGAGTTTTTTCCTGAAAGGGTTTCTCCACAATATATGTTGTGTATCTTCTAATATTTTGTCTAATTCTTCTACAACCTCATGTCTTCATTCTAAAAATGATAAAATGAATTAATCAGGTAATCACCCACAAAGAATCTATAACAAAGAATACATATTTAGATCAACAATCATAAATTTTTACATAGTATTAAGCTACATAATCACATCAATTTTCAACAGATATCACATACTTCATCATAGAACCAATAAAATGTAAGTCACATGCTATTAATAGTGAAGGATTATAATGAAAATCATGCCCCAGAATAAACTAATGCTCACACCTTTTACAAATACAGGGTATGTGTCAGATTATGATGGGCCAAAAATTGGTGATATGATGGGTATGTGGCTAACTACTTTTTTTACCCAAAATTGATGAAACAAAAAGGGTTTTTAGAGATTCTCAACTTTCCACCAATATAAATTATGTTTTACTTTTAATTTAATAAATAATTATTATTAATTTTCTATTTAAATTATGACTAAAGTCCTAATTGATAAGTTGATTGAAAAACATTTATAGCTTTCAAATGGAATCACATTTTTTGAATCCAAAACATGTGTCACATTCTATGCTTAATATACTATAGGATTAAAAAGAATGAATTTCACGATGTTTTGACCAAGTTAAGGTGGTCAAATATAAGAGTTTTTTATATTTTTTAAAAGTTGTAATAAAAAATTCATAATTAATTATTAGCTAATAGGCTATTTTGTTTGAAGTTTCCGCCAAGATTTTCGTCAGCCTGTCCATGAATTGGATTTGCTGACACGAAGATGTCCTAGCCGGCGGAAGATTGGTAAGCTTTTTCTCACATACGCGAGAGGAAGTAAATGCAATATTGAAAAGTGGGTGACACTACCAACGAGGCTCTATATGGAGGGTGGGCTATGAACGACTTAAGCCATTGAGGAAGTATTTGCCTCTTTTGAACCTTTTTTTCAAGCTACATTTCAAAGGAGGAAAACAAAGAAGAAATGGGAGCCAAAAAAAATGGGTGTAATGAAATTAGGAGTCATGCAATTTGCAAACAAGGTTTTGATACTATTTCTGTTGGCCCTAATATTTGAAGGAGTCAGAATAATTTCAGCAGACTATGAGTGTTTTAGCTAGGATGACTGTACTTCTGGCTTTGTTTGTTGTATGGATGCACCCTATGAATATAATGGTGGAGGCACTTGTGGAAAATCCCATGCTTGATCATCATATCTCCATTCCAAATAGAAAATACTGCAGATCACAAGCCCACCAAGCTCAGGTAATAGTTATTGCAGTAGTGTTTTTGTTTTTTTCATTTTTATGTTTTATTTTTAAATTGAAAATTTTAGGATAGAGGGTTTGGGGTTCTCAAGGATTATTTTTATGGTTTGATTTGTGATATAACATTTTTTTCAAGGCTAGAATCACCCCTAGGACTATTCTGACCATTTGGACTAGACATTGGAAGGGAAAGCACATTGTTTTCCTCAAACAACTTGAATTCAGGCTTCTTCTCATTACAGGTAACTCAAAATCTTCACCATTTTTTATACTATTTTCCTAATTGCTATCATTTTTTCCTCCCACGATGAATAATATACCTTATGAGAGTAAAATGAAGTATTAGACATCATATATAGTTAAGCCCCCATTACTATTATGGGTACTTCAAGAATTTCCAAATATAAACCCCACTTCTAACACATTCCAAAATCCCTACCTGGAGACCTCCTTAGACCCATATCTACTCAGTATATCTTAGTACCATAGGTAAAAACTTGCAAAAATAACATCACTAGGCTAATAATTATTCATTCTGCTTCCATTCCATATTGTGTTTTTCAGGTCCTGATTTGGACAACATAAGAGAGTTTGCAGGTGATCTAAAATGGTATCTATCTCAAATCCTTTCTTTCACACTTCATTATGCAATTTTTCTATTATACTTATCATAAATCATCCCTGTATATATGCCTTTCATACATATGCCAATCTTCCTTTGATTACAAAGCTCAAGAAATAGAAATAATCTATTTATCAATTCATGAGGTCAATTGTTAGTGTTAATAATTTTGTATTTAGCTCCAAATTCATGTAATTTTCTATATAGGTTTATAACTCAATATTTGGTAATGGTCTAAATCATTTATCTGCTTATGGGTCATGAGTGCAACCTCTCTTTCTTTAGTCTTTGTTGTCTATGCATTTGATTTTATAAGAACCTACATTAATTCCTGAGTAAATAATATTTCTTGTAGTTAGTGGGATTTCTAAAATTTAGTCAGTTTAGATTAAAATACCACTGTAAATTTAGGAATACCTAGCCTTCTCCCTAGCTGCTTCTTGGTTGCTTCGTCAATCAATATGCCTACAGTTATATTGATAAGATCCCAACCCTTACAAATAAGTAGGGTTACTAGTTTTTATGTGATATGTAGTACCCCTCCGTTTATGCTTATGCTTTTATGTTGCTATGCTTTCATATTGTTAGACCTATGATGTTTTGTTGGATACTTTGATCGTTGGTTTTGAGCGATGGTGGATTATTCTGTGACATGATGATACTTGTTTGGTGATTATTGTTTTCAGACATGATATGATTTAGTTTAGATGTTTACTTTCAGTTGTTTATTGATATGTACATGCTTATGATGGACTAACAACATTTATTTAGTCAATTTTCTGTGAAGTGTATTGGTGTGGAGAACATAATCGTATCACTCGAACGAGTGCCCTACGATGTCTATTGATTTTCTCCGCCCGCGGTGTGTCACATTTTATGCTTATATATATTTGTATGCATGTTATTTGCTTGGTTGCGAGGTTGCGGTGCGACAAGCTCCCTGTGTAATTAGATGCGGAAACATGTCAAGACTCAACGGAAACGTTGATTGGGAGATAGTAGTTTGGTTTACCCTAGTCTAGTCTTTAACCTTGGTCTTATTACATTTTCTGTTTTCAGTTTTGGGTCATAGGTTGTATTGTATTTTTTGTTGGTTAAATCGTTTTGAAAAGGTAAATTTGGTTAAATTTTAATGTTGGAATATTGTGTTTTAAATTATTGATATTTAATTAATGTTTAAATGTAGTAGAAATTACTTGCCTAATAATTTAATTCATTAATTAGCTTATTTGGTTAAATAGTTGATCTTAAAAAGATTAAACTATTTTAATTAAATAAATAAATTAATTATATTAAATTATTAAGTGTGATATTTATATTGCATTTGAAAATTAATTAAATTGTGGAAAATTAGAAAATTAAATTAATAAAAATAAAATGCATGTAAATTAAAATTGAGTTTTAAAATTTAAATTAAAATTTTGCATGCAAATAATTGAAAGGCAAAAATTGCCGAGAAGTTGTTGAGAAGATATTTTGCAACTTCTCAACAAGTGTGCAAGTGGAATTTATTGGGTTTGTTGAAAATTTGTTACAGAGAGGTTATTGTGGATCATTAGAGCTGGCCATACAGGAAATTAGCCAGAACTCTTGGGCTTTTGGGATTTGTGTGTTACAGGACAACTCTCTCTAGGGAAAATTTCAGATTGGAGACAATTGTCAGAAGCAGGTATTTTTCTTTTAGTTTTTATTGAGTTTGTATTTTTTTTAAAAATAAAATGTTTGAGAAAGTTAAAGATTTTCTGGTTTCCTGTATTTTTCTTAGGAAAAATTATTAAAAACTTGTACAGTAGAAATTTTCAAAAGAAAAGAAACTTTTTGATAAAATTTTGAATGAAATTTCTGTCAAAAATATATATATTCCATTTTATCTAGTTGATAATCGTGTGTTGTTGAGAATTTTCTTTGTGAAATAAAACAAGCCAAAATAGAATTATTTTCTCAATGTGAATAGAAATTGTTTAGCAATTTTTTTAAAACCGGTAGAAAGACACGGTAAAATACATTTGCATTCCGCGATGGTTTATTCTGATATCTTATTCTTGGTAAAAGCATTATTGTATATATATATATTTGGTTATATAAAAAATAAAAGCCAAAATAAAATTTCTTTATTTAATTTTATTGAGTAGTGGGATATTACTCATTTGATTTTCATATTAAAGGAAGATAATTTAGACTTACTTGCCATACACACCCTCCGAGTAGTTAATCCCTTTCTAGTTTTTGGTGCATGGATTTATCAAAGGATAGTTTATTATTGAGTTTTAAATTGTTCTAAAATAGTAATTTTCCTTTTTAATGGTTAATTTGGGAATGCATTAAATGTATAAGTCTTCCAGAAGGATTTGTGTAGTAAGGGAGGGGGGGGTTATTGTTCAAAGTATATCTTGAGATGATTTGAGTTGTGTATGTGTAAAATATAGTGTTTTGATACCTGAATTCTCATAAAAGTTTTAATGACCAATGTGGGTCAATTTCCTATTTGTGATGAACTTTGTGCACCTTATAAACCCTAGTTATGAAAACTTAGATACCTTTGTTATGTTTAGGGGAGTGGCTATTTGTAAGAGCCGACACACAAAGTGGTGTCAGGGTAACTTACAAATAGTTAGTAACTCAATGATAATTAAAGAACACAATAGTTAGATCTAAAACTCATAACAAGATGCTTATGCCTCACTTTTTGACTCTTGAGCTACTTCAGTCTTGAGTATAAGATGAGAAGGCCTGGAATGGCAAATCGATGTCTTGTTACTTCAAAAGACATACGATTCCACAATAAAAATACAATGGGGATGGGTTTCAGAGGTTGCCGAGGCCCAAGGTTGGAACCTGGGAAAGCATTACCGAGGTAACCTTTGCATGCGTTGTGATGACACTCCTAGAATAACAATTGTTGTGATTCGTCGAATTGTCAAAATCTAGAAGCAATGTAGCCATTAGGTTGTTTGGTACTAGTGTCTAGGGTTAGTAGATTAGCAGGTCCTAGGTAACCTTATTACTATCTCTAGCATGGGGGATCTGGGTACCATGGTTGGGTGGAATGTGCACCTTTGATCATGGCATCTAGAGCTTCATGGATGGAGAGCTCACACTTGGATCTTATGTTTATTTCAACAATGTATATTGTAAACTTGTATTTGAAAACATCCCTCAAATGTATAAGAGGTGAACAATGTAATTGTAATTGTAACTATTATTTTAACTACCTCATCAAGTTGGATGAGTATTGTAATATCATATCAAATGCAATGTATGGAAAAACATGTTTGTACTTTATTATGTTAACATGAATGGAAAATTTATTATTATGCAATGTTTATCTTTATGTTATTAATTAAATGTGCAATGCGAAATACTTAAGTCACTTATGGAAAACTCAAAGTAGTGTAACGTCGCTTAACCTAAGAATGTATGCAATTAATTAACTTAGTATTAATACTTAAAAAAAAAATTATTACACTTTTATAACACATTTGCAACATTCTTAGGTTATTAAGATGGGGCATTCTGGGGATACTTTTCTAGTTGGGATACCATTGGATTTACAATATTGTTAATTGTGTTCATACAACCTATATCCCTATAGTTTGATTAATAAGGATAATGTATTTATCAAAATTCAACCATGTAGTTTTTTGATCCAAACTCATTGATCCATGTTTCATGAGTAGTGAGTAGTGGTTCATAAGAATTCATCTCTTGGCACTCATTGCACTCACTATACCTAAATTTGATGCAAATGCAGAGATGCTAGCTCTCTTTGTCTATGGGAAAATGATCTCTCAAATGTAGCACCCTTGATTTTTTTAATAGACATGTGGTTTCAGAAAAAAATACAATAATATCAAACATATATTGGTACCAATTTTGACCCCTCATCCTTGAACAAGTAACCAAACCAAGATGTTGTCAGTTATTCAACACAATCTTGTAAAATTTTAGTCATTTGTGTCACGCCAATCCCTTAACTTGCTATTTGGTCTTTAAGTACAAGAGCCAGTATAATGACACAAAACTGTGAAGAAAACTGTGTTGTAAAATGTTTAAGCTTTGCAAAGAAGAATGTATTAATTTTAATATATGAAGATGATCTGATATTTACTATTCACTCTATGTGAAAATAGTTGTGGCAACCATTGCATTTATAGCTTCAGTAGTAGCTTTTGTACATTCATCACTAAATAATTTTGTCAGGAAAATTGTCACAAAAATAACCTCAATAGCAAGGAAAAAAAATATAAACCACCAAATAAATGTAAAATTCATTTCACAATTCAAAATATCTCCATGTAAAGAAAAAAATAAGGATCTAACACTAGGTATTACAATAATATTATATATGAAAACTACCACTTATAAAACCACATAACCAATGCCTTCATTTACCAGATAACAACATATATGTTTTAGAATGAACTATAACATAACAAAAATTGATTTGTCCTTGTAAAAATTTACAAAAAAAAAAACTGAAATCATGGCAAGTGACTTGCCTCAATATTTTACACAAATTATGTCATTCTCTCAATGATGCCGATGAGAAAAAATGGGTAGAGTTTGCAGGAAAAATATTAAGAAACCCTACCAAAAAAAAATGTAAGAAAAATGATTTGAACCAAAATTAGTCTCCATATAGTTTTTGCTTCAATCTATTCACAACAAACAAAAAGTAGATGTAAAAATATGGGGGTTTATAGCTACTAGATTCTTGAGCTTGAGACAAGATACTTGCAAACATTTATGATGTATTATGTACTTTTCTTTTCTATTTAGTTTTGTTTGCTCTAAGTTTATCTATGTATGATATATGATGTAATTTATATTATAATGATGTGGCTATTTATCCTTTCTATAATTTCATGCATACTTGATCAAGGTTATCCAATGTGCCAATGAGCTCGCCATTTTTTGAGGAGATATATGCAGTGACAATTTTGATTACCAATGTTTACTTCATAGGTTGTGCTTTTTTAGAACTCTCTAGTACAGATTTACTACATCTCTCATGGCCTTATGTTCAGTGTCTTCTTTGATAGTTTTTTTATCTATTTGATCTAAAACATAATGGAGTCATTGAATTTGTGGAGTTTGTTCACTCTCTTAATGTCTTCCATCCATTTGTACCCAAAGAAGACAAGATTGATTGTAAGGAAATGGTCCATCTTCCAAGTTAATTGATAATATAAATAGTCTTTTCTTTTAGTCATGCAAACAATACTCTAAGCATTCATATGGTAAAGCATTATTTCAAAAATAGAGGAGCAACTTTGATATCAAAATTGACTAGGCATTTTTTGTTGGAATTTCTCTTGTAGTTACTTTTATAATTTATGATTTGAAGTAGATAGGCTATATTGAACGTGAACAAGTATGTATCTATCCTTTGGTAGAATATCATGTATGAACTTTCAAGATTCAAATTTCATGTTACTAGGTGGTATTTGCTTATCAAGTAAAGAGGAAATGTTATACTTATTTTATTTACAAAAGGTGTGATTCAATAGGTTTACAGTAAAACATTACTAGGTGGTATTTGCTTATCAAGTTAGAGGAAATGTTATATTTATTTTATTTAATGTCTGAAGATAATCCCTTGATAAAAAATATTATATAGATAAATTTGTCTTGTTGATATAACCTATAAAATGAAGACTTTCTTTCCCTTTCTACTTAGGATTTTTTTAATGTTTAAACTAAAAGATACTACTAATATTCAAAATTCTAGCCACTAAAAACAAAACAACCATCATAACTAAAAATTTATGGCAAGTATATACTCCTCAAAGAGTAGGACACAAGCTGCCAGGCTTAACTTGATAACAAAGAGACTGCACATAAACTAATCCACTAAAAATTTGTAAATTTGTATGACAAATCTTCCTACTTTACTGAGAGCTATAAGTTTGAAATTTCTTTCTATATTCAATTTCTTTTGTTTTCCTTAATAGGATGCTCCTCAAGATTAGCTTATATTGATTTCATTTCTTAGTTTTGGAATTGAAAGGTTTTAGCCATTCTAGGTACTCTAGAAATTATATGTATGAATTCTAAAATGTATTAAGGATTTGTAGCTTCCTCTGGCAATGATAATTGAGAAAGAATTTTCTAGGAAAAAATGTTTGAAGATTTTTATACAATGTTTATGATCACACCATGTGTTAATTATCGTGGAATATAGATCCTTATATAGAAAAGTCTAAAATCCAATGTCTTACATCCCTTGAAATTTTCCATTGTTCAGGTTGGCGACCTTCTCGGCAGGGGAGGGGAAGAGCTCAAGTTCATTTACCTACTCAAAAAGCTGAAAAAGTAGACAGAGATATCAGGTGGGGATTCATCATGATGAATGGGAATCACGAGATCATGAACATGGAAGGAGATTACATGGTTTGTAACTTAATCCCTAATCTCCTACTCTGATTATGTGTGATTGGTTATGAAGTAAAGCATACCTCTGCTAGTATTCGACAATAAAATTATGACTAGCACATAACAATTGATTTCATTCTTGCGAATCTAGGTAATTTTAGGTTGTGATTGAATATCTCCTAATCTTCTTTTTTTTTAAATCAAAAAAATGAGCATTGATGAGAATAAATACAAACCCCGGCTTCTGAGATTTGATGATTGCAAAATGAGCAAATGTTTAAATTACCCACTCTTGAAAACCTTCCCAGATGAACACATTTGTTAATTGTATGCATAATAAATGTTTGTGGCTAGACAGCACAGTCCTTAGTAAAGTTATTAAGACCGGAGTAGAATTAACATGTTAAATTACAGAGAAAACATATACTATTTTTAGATATCCACATTGACACAGGCACATGCCACATCATGCTGGTCTAGGATATTGAAGGTCAGATCCATGACAGATCGTGCTATCCAGTATGCAGATAAACTATTAGGAACAAAATTTGTGTATACGTGCTATGGAAATATCATTCATGTAAGTAGCATTCTAATAGTGATTTATTGATTAATTGGGAAGCAATTTGGTAGAAAGCTGGAATGTGCAGAGAACATTCACATATTGATTCATAAGCAGATCATATATGTTTTTAATGATTGTCAAAAGGTGAAAACCTTAGTCCACAGCACCATCCTTCCAATTTGAAGAAAATGAACCTTCAACAGCCTCCACTTTCTCTAACCTTTTTAATCTCTCTCTCACACAATTTCAAGTCTGCTTCCAAGCAGGGACTGATCAACAGTTATTGTTCATATGAAATACCTTTAGATCTTGTACATGTAAAAGAAGCAACTAGATTAGTTTCTCTCCAACATTGTAAGAGTTTTGAATATACGTGCAAAATGAGATCTGTGCGGTAAATCCTGCTTGATCTCCAATCGAATTCCATTGTTTTTGCAAATCTCCAATAATTTTGAACTGGATTGCTCTTTTTTCCAAAGCTTATCTTCCACTTCTCTTAATGATCTTGCATTCTTCTCTTCTGTTGGAAGAAACTATTGAGTGTCCTCACTTCAAACTCTAATGAGTAACCTTTGTCCTCGACGGTCCTCACAATTCTGTTTGCAAAATTCAAGTACTTTCCTTTAGCGATTTACCCTTAAACTTAAAAAATGTTTGTTTCTAACTTTAATTTCTTGTTTCAGTAATCTTCTCATCCAAATCTGTTCAATTTCCTCTGATTTTGTTCTGAACAACTTAATCTGCCATTCCACAAATTTTGCATCTTCATCTGCAATATTTTATGCATCTGCTTCAGGATATCCCTACAAATCTTTAACATTTAAATTGAGAGATTCTTCAACTCCTGGTAGTTCAATCTAGCAAGTGGTGTTCTAAAAAATTTACAGAAACGAATAGTTTTATATCTTTTTTGTTATTCTGTTTTGGTAAAGTCATTCTTCCTTATGAACTGCATCATGAAATGGCCTACTTCAAAGATCTTCATCCCTCTGGATCTGATAGCATCTTCTTTCCATTTTTCATTGTTTTGTGTACTTTGTTCTCTTACATTCTCATGCAACCGTTCCACCCATTAAATAAACTCTGGTATTATCACTGTTTCTTCATTCAACTGTCAGCTTTTATCTGATACACCTGATGTTCAATCAATGGACAATTTGAAATGGTATAAATCTTGGTCTCTGATTTATTAAGTTATTTGAAGTATATTTATGATCCTAGGGTCACACATTGTCCTGCTATTTGGGCTTCTCTCCAACCAAGCATCTAAACATTTTTTCCCAAAATAGTTGATGACCTCTTTTTATTCCTCATTCTGCAAATAATATGTGGGTTTATATTTAATTTTGTATCCATCTCCTACTACCAATAATAAATGTGTCTAATTTTCTTGTTTTCTATTTTGTATTGTAATTCCACTAAATTGAGAAGAAATTACCGCTAGATTACAAGAAATAGAATCCTTGATGCGATCATTACATTCTTGTTTATCATGCAGCATATCCCATGTAAGAGGTTGTTGTACTAATTCAAATTTATTAGCTAGACTCCCTTACTATGAAAATCAACCTTTATCGAATAGTACAAATTTCTTGATATACTCTAATTATATTAGAGTTACAATTCACGTTGGATTATTTTTATTCAAAAGCAGTATTTCTCAATATAAATTTATTACATATTTAATGTACTATATTAAGGGTGAAGCCATAATACTGGTTTACAATTCAATTGAGGAAGAAAAGCTCACAAAAAATGACCCAAAAGCATTGAATTTGGCTGCAAAAACAAAACAAAAAAAAGCATTGAAAAGGGGTTCGTACCAACCTCCCTTATCCCTCATCTCTCCCTCCCTCTCCAAGACACAAACAAAACCTAAATTGTGGCATTTTGGAGTTCAGGTTGAGGATGGAAATGAAGGAATCTTAACAAACCCAATTGGAATCAAGTAGTCCTCAAAACGAGTTATCCAACAAATATAATTTTAATATGTTTTGGTTTAATTATGTATTTTTTTTTAGTTTTATTAAACTTAGGTTTTTCATTATAAATGAATGTTTCTATTTTGCACATATAGAAAAATAGTAGATTATCAAAAAAAAAAAGTTGACAAATATAAGTGTACCAGATATTGAAGTCCTTGATCCAACAATTTTTTTTTGAATTTTGATATATACAAAAAAACTTACGCGTTATACACTCGTGCTATGTCTAAATTGTAATTGGTTTGACTTGAAAACTTGATTAAAGAAAAAATATCAATAAAAAACTATCTAACCAAGTGGAAGCACTAGATATTGGAGTTACAAATCTAAATTCGAAAGAATTAGAATTTTATCCTTCATGGAAAAAAAGTTATGCATTATACAATGTAAGTCACTTTTTAAAATTGTTGTTTTCTAAAAAAAAACAGTTTTCATGGGAGATGGAAAAAGATGTGCAATTTGATTCCAAAAATTTTGAAAAAAATATTTTTAGAATCTACAGATAAAATTTGACAAGACTCTAGTTTGCATCGTCTTCAAATTCCTCATAGTTTAGCCGCTCTAGGTGTTTGAATGTGAAGATTTAGTTAAAAATAATAATTTTAGTGTCCAATTTGGCCAAAAAATTTAAACCACTATTGTGCCCGATCACCTTTAAGTATATCATCATTAATTTGCAATTAAGTGGATTACATACACTACAAAACTATTAAAGAAATTTTTTTAGTGCATTCATTATTGTAGGTTTGCTCTTTCTACAAGACATGTTTTCATATATGAATGCCTTTTTATAGTCAAAGGTTGTAGTGAAGTTGATGGGTAGTAGTGAAGCTTGCATTGACTTATCTTGTGTTTGTATTGATAAGGGGGATTAGAAGTCAATTGTAAATATTTCATGTGGTTTTGATTTATTTTGTATTGTGATTGTTGTCTTTTGTGTCTCCTACTTAATTATAGACCCGCTTACTCACGATGTGGCATATCCAATGTTCAATATTTTGTTTACTTATCCTAAATATCTTTCTAAAGGAACATTTACTTTTTCTAAAGTTGACTCAAATGATTTTTCCAACATAGGAGGCAATTGTGAGGCTTGCAAGCAAATAATGACATTCAAAGACATTCTCATACAATAGTATGTCATGCAGCATGTCCACTCAAAACCAGCAACATTATACATCTCAAATATTTTAGAGTATTAGAATTAAACATGGACAAACTGATTTAATGAGAGTTATATTGATTCTAATATCATTTCTAAACATATTTTTCTAGGGAAGGTTTGGAGTTATTTAAGTAATATGTTGCTCTCTATACTTAAAATGAAATTGTCTTTTCAACTATATGCATATAATGACAGTTGTGTCATATTGCTATGATGTTATGTTCACACAACTGACTAATATGATTTGCTTATATAATCTCCTATAGGGTATAATCATGACATTTATGTATTTTCACATTGTTAAAATATAGGGTATTCTTATGTTTAGAATGACTTGGGAAACATTTTTATGCGAGTGTTTTTATTACATGCAAGATATTACAATTGTATACATATGGATTGAGATTATAAATAAAAATTAGGAATTGCATCTAGCAATGTGGATAGCATAGAAAATAAACAAGCTTATGATTTCCTTTAAAATTTAAAATTATTGCTCTTACACTAAACTAATGTGCAACAAAGAAAATCACTCCAATGCTCCTATTTTACAATTGGAGGTGACTGAATAAAGTATTCCTCATTGTCAAAACAATTAAAAAATGAACTGTTCCTTGAAAAATTGGAGTTTTCATTGTGAGATACTTTTAGCAACTGGGTGCTGGAAGATTGTAGCATGATCTCAATTCTTTTG